>LUCH01000510.1:191719-202787 GCA_013368495.1 Paragonimus heterotremus
GCTAAAAAAATGGGTTAACGAGAAAGCGGAGTCTGTGAATTACAATGAATTTGGAATTTTATCCTAACTCATTTGTTTGGCCATGTTCACCGGTGATATTTTTACACGCGAATGTTTATGACTGTCTCTCATAATCGTGTGCAGGATTCCATGCTATACTTCATCGATTTATTGAACCTTTCAAGTTAGATATTGAAGGCAACCGTCGTTACTTGTTAGCAGCAAAACGAAACAATCCGCGGTTTGTACGTAAACGACAAACTCAGTGACAATGGAATAGAAGCATTAACATCAGCTTCTAAATATTTGACAATGACTACTATAAGATCGGGGTATGTACCACATCATCTGAAATAAGTCAAATAAGGAATGTATGGTACATGAATGCTCTCCTGTTTCTTCGTCATGCGCTACCTTGGGGACGTATAGTTGGTACACCCAAGTTGGGGACATCTCGTATAACTTAAAAACACGGTTGTTTATTGAACAAACTTTCGAGCTAACGTTGCTAAGTCAACTTTGCATCAAGCTCTGACTGCTTTGTTTCATAACACTAACAACTCAAATCCATTCAGAAACTTCTTCAGCCACTTTCAAAAGTGCAAGAATGCGATGAAGTATGGCACGGAAACATATACATAAATATGAGCACCAACCACGTAAATTCACATTCCTCCACGAAGACTAGTTTTCCCAAAGCCTTAGCGCTATCACTGAATAAAGACTTCGCTGAAGGAAACATCAAAGTCCGCAGTTTTGTCGCAGAATGTCATACATAAGCAGTAGACTGAAGGTTGTTAAGACAAATCCAGTCGAGCCTGTTTAGTAATTAGCGTGGCCATTCAGGTTGACTTTTCTTTACGTGAGCTGTACAATCTGTTTTGCAAAAGAAAATTCCTTCTGTGCTCTTTGACGTACATTGTTTGACTCTGTTATGGGGTTGATATTACTAAGTCTTCCCTCCTCTAACTGTTTTGCGCTAACCGGAAGTTCAAATGCACTGAATTTTGTTTCGATGTTTTTCCTTCTCATCAACATTTTCCGCCCTTTTGTTTTGCCTCGTCTTTCACCTTTATTTTGAGATACTTACATCTAACATTGAATAGAGAAGAGAATACTTCTTTAATGACAGAAATGACGTCACAACTAACATCATACACTGCCTATACATAAGGTTTTTTCAGGTTACTGTCTGCGAGGAAGGAACATTGTCTCAGAGATTGCCTCCATACTCCACCGTTTGTTTTTTCTATGAAGAAATACTAACAGGATGGTTGATTGAATTTATGTTTCATTCTTACGTTTTAAATTTCGACTACAGTATCATCAAACTGAAAAGGACGATCATCAATGTCATACTGATCGACAGCAGTGCATTTGATTTACACCGGTGCTCAACTGTCGTACAGTAACGGGGGAAGAAGACTTTGGTTTAAAAAAGGAGAAGTCTTGTCATCAAGATTTTTCAAACTGATGAACAAAACATCGAGTAACAGGTGAAAACAAGATGGTTTCCTTGCCGGTTGCACTTCAGCTAATCCAACACACAACTTAGCCAAACCACGACAAAACTCATTATTTAACCCGACTGGCCGTCCAATCTCCTAATTTCCCTCGCTACCGACGTTGTGAATCACGAAGATCCTAGCAAACGAAAGATGAACCCGCCCAATCCTGGATAACCATTTGATAGCTGTTCTCATTTCTCAATGTCTGCTTCGAAACTGATGCTAATCATATGGGGATTCGGCGAACTGTTTGCGACGCGGCATACGACTAGTCGGCAACCAGAATGCCGTCGTGTTTAAATCTAAAAGATCGCCTCTCTAGAACAGCAGTTTCTCTCGCAGAATGTGACATACTCTGCATAAGATGATCAATATGCTACACGTCGTTAGATCAAGAGTAAACGAGACACTTGTACTACACTTTCGCAAGCCTTGGACGACTTTCCCATATTGCAAATTTTCCAGCATCTACAAAATCGTTTATCACTTATCCCAAACCCTCCGAACTCGTTCAAAACAGTGCTATACTATGCAGTGAAGAAAATCGGCTCCAAGTACCGCTAGTTGCAATGTGAAACTGCTCTCAGATTCCATGTCACTGACAAATTCAGCGACCAGAGGATCGAAAGCAGACGTCAAGCACTAAATACCCACTTCTAGTCAAGCCGACCTCATCGATTGATTGGATGAGCGACAGCCGGAAACGACGTGGTTAATTGGTGTCAACGTGACGAAAACAGAACACTGGGTGCACTGGTCACGACTTGAAAACCTCACCCTCTTTTTTGCTTGGTAAATGCAGATCAATGAGAACAATGTCATAACCGCTGACTCAAATGGGAAAGATAGATGTAGGCCAATAGCAATGTTGCAGTCCCCATTACCATTAATAAGTTTGTGTATCAATATACAGTGCCGAAGTCTGCGATGCATACACAAGCACTCAGAATGCGCCGACGCGTGCGGTCGTCAAATTAATGAGGTGCATGGCGACCCAATCCCATTTAGAATTTACGCCTACGTCCAAAATATATTTCCAAAGTAGCTCGTAATCTGAGACAGAATGAGCAACTGCAACCAGGGTGTATATTATACTATTATCGAACGCAGTCACGCCGTTATGATGTTAGTGAACGATGGTCACGGACTAAAATCGAAACACAAATGGCTAGGTTACAACAATAACCTCGATCTTGGTCTAAATTTTAATCAACAGATTTTGTGGTAATTAGGACAGGTTGAATTGCTGTCTTTAATACATAGCTGAACAATCACTACCACTTAATACTATGACTATTACCTTATTTCCTTGGTCACATAAAGTCAACTGCTCCTGTAATTTCACATGATTCAATGTTGGTGACAACTCTGATGAACATTTCATACGTGTCATCCTGTCCACAAGCAAGCGACCGTCACGCCTGTAGGATTGTTTTCTGGATTTATGCGCCTTTATCACTCAATCCTATTGGTGCACGCAGTATGCACAATTTTCGGTCACGGCCCAGGTAAAACATCGAGGCTTACATATATCTCGCTTAGAGTGGGAACTAGACACATGCATCGGTTAGACAATTGTAACTTGTTGAATCTTGTAGAGCGGTAAACTCCGGCATAGAATCTGTGCCCATATTACATAACGTGTCTACTGGTGGAAACTGGATGCCGTCCAAATCTCCTGCTGCATTCTACAGAAGAAATTTATCGTAACAACCTCCTTCAACAAAGTGGACACTGCTATGGAAACTCAATAGTTATGGCCTCGAAAAGCGTTTATCCATGTGGTCTCAGGATTGTGTGACTTAAAGTAGGTTCGCCGTCAAAGTGAATGGACGGCTGTCACAACAGTTCCTAATCAACAGCGACGTTCTGCAAGGATTCACCTTAGGACCTCCTGTTGTACATTCTTTTCGCTTTTGAATTTCCCAGTACAGTCAAATCACCAATAGTGCTCTGCCTTGATGATACAAAACTCTGGCGAATTCTGGAATACCTGAGAAATGTGATAATCCTGTATATCATCATCATCACGGCCATGAGCCTGACCAAAAGGTACTGTGGCTCGGGCCGCCGCTCACCTCAACAGTGACGTGGAATATCCTAGAAGAAAACGTTACTAAGAAGGTTGAAAATTATTAAACGAAGAGTAGGAGGAAGAACTAAAAATAATATGGATACAGGTACGCCATTGACTGCGACACATCGCCATCTCGGATAGCGTCTCTAAACAGTAGTTTGAATGATCAGGAGGATCCCAGCCAGGCAGGCGACACCTACCCACTTTGCCCAATGGAGCATATAATACCCAGTATGGTAAACGATCAGATGACATACGGAGTACGTGATCCAACCAACACAAGCTGTGTACCGTGATTAGTTGACCAATTGAGCGCGCATCCCGAGAATTCGGGGATGCGCGCCGGCGTACGGCCTCATTGCGCACATAATCAGTCCACTTAATATGGGCCAATTGGCGGAGACAACGATGGTCAAACATAGCAAGCCCGTTGATACCCTTGTGAACAGGCCATGTTTCCGAACCACAAAGCAAAATGGAACGCACACAGGCATTATATACCCTTCCTTCCAGTGACAACCGGACGTCTTTTCGACGCCACAGATGACGCAGTTTGGCAAAGGCAACTCGTGCCTTCGCAATCCTCGCTGATATCTCATCAGCAATAATGCAAGCTGACGAGATAGCGCTACCCAAGTATGTGAAACTGTCCACAGTCCCAAGCGGATTATCTGCAATGAATAAACTAAGGGTAGAAATGCTCCGGTCTTGAAGCAACACTTTGCACTTTGAAGGTGCGAAGCGTATTCCATACAAACCAACCCGGTCACTCACCTTGTTCAGCATAGTCTGCATGTTTCCAGCAGAGGGACAAAGTAAGACAATGTCGTTCGCATACTCTAGATCGGTCAACCGAGCGCCAGAAAGAAGCTCAACACCAAGTCCACTGGACTCGCAAAGCGCACCCTTCAGAATGTCGTCCACGGCAAAATTGAACAGGAAGGAGGAAATCGGACACCCCTGACGAACACCACTAGAAGTGATGAACGCCCGAGACAGTTGTCCATAAACTCTCACCCTGTTTGCAGACTGGTTATACAGTGATCTCATTAGATTCATGTATTTCCCTGGTACTCCCTGTATAACGACTTAAACTGTCTCTAACAGCAGTCCATGGAAAATAACTTGTTGTTCAATGTCAACAAATGTAGTCATGCACAATCGCCATCAAAACTGTGCTGACTACTAAGTTGGCAACACAAAGGTACCCGTATCAGCATACGAAAGGGACCTAAGGATCAAAGTGGCCTATATCCGGAAACGAACATACACACCTGTGCTCCTTATCTTGGAAAAAATTCCGTGCTTATTGAAAATGTTCAAATTCAGACCACTTGAAGAACTACGGGAATCAGAAACATCTCGCACATAGAGAGATTAACAGAACTAGGTTAATACATAGTGAAATACAGACATCACAGGAGAGACTTAACTCTTACCTATAAAATACTCCACATTCCGGGTCATCAACTGGCACATATGTTCCTAATAAATGAGGATGAACGTTTAGGGGGGAAACAAGCAGGTCACTTGGCAGACAGAACGGCTTCATACTTAGGATCCGCTCACAATGGAGCTCATTGTCCAAGTCAGTATTCACGGATGAGTCGGTTGAGAGCTTTAAAATATTACTCGATCGATAAACAAATGAGAGAAAACTCGCACTAAAAGTCTACTAACAGCCAATCTAGCACTGTCCCACAGGTCACTGAATGCGTATGTTTAATGAACTATTGTTTCAGTGTGCTTGAGTGTTCGTTGCTAATGTGGTTACAACCAGCAGCATCGTTGAAGTTTCTTTCTATTTACTTCTATTCATTTTTAATTTACGCCCATAAACCGCTTAATGCTACTCTACACCGACTAAAACAGACAGGAGCGCACAAACAGACATCTTTCTCCCTCCTGTAAGAATATATGAACCAATCATCAATGCCAAGATAAACACTTACTCACAACCATGCATGAATCACTGCTTCCCTGTTACGCACCTAATGAATACTGAACACAATGTATAACATAATTTCCCAGAAACTCTAGCTTGTTCATGACATCTTTGAAGTTGTCTGATGCCCAAATGTTTCACCAATTACAAAATGAATTATACTGTCAGCGACCACAGTCTGATGTGTATGTTGTGTATTCCATTTACTGTTCCCAATACAGCAAATGAAGCACTTCAAGAAAAAACTAATTACGCGAAAGGACAAACGGCTTCAGAGGACTTTCTTTGAAAAGAAATTTGACAAGTATCGTTTATCCAGGCATCGGAATCGTCCCATTAGTCTATGAGAAACCTCGTTCTTTGAAATAATAGTGACTTAGGTTGGTATGGAAATCCTTCACACGCGAATCGCATGTGTTTGATCTCAACTTTAAATTAAATTTTGACTAAACACAGGAGGGTTCCCAGAATATGCATTTTGTTTTGTACCTTCAAAAACTGTACTATTCATATTCGGCTGTGTTTGAGAAGGTGGCATGATTGCTTCTTTAATAACCAAAAGAACAATTTATTAGAAATTAGATATAGAAATCTTGACCAAAAGTAAAAACTGTTCACCAAGTTATACAATATCTTGCACGAAAAAAACAAACCAATTCATCTGCGTCAAATGTTCATTCAACTTTGTCCACATTTTCAGACAGACTACTGTGACTTCCCCGTTGCAGCGTTCCGTCAGTTAGCGCACGCCAGCTGGCGACGTATGCATTGTGTCACAGCTGAGGGTCAGACCGAACTTCGGTTTTTTACTCCTGCGCACGATCAGAACGGTTATCCACGCCACTACCAAGTACTCGTCTACGTGGCCAGTCAAGATGACACGTCTGGGACGTATCAGGAACTGTTGGTTCAGACCGTGTTCGATGCGTGTCAGATGACCACCGACAGTTGTTATCGAACTATGACCAGAACTTGTAAGTCCTCCAACCGAGCAACATTGCCTGATCCAGAAGATCCTTTTGCAGACTACCACCTGACGCCAGACCAACCCGGAGCAAAGTGTCAGGTTAGCTGAACGTCTACAAAACTTTCGGTATCACTCACAATGAATGCTGACAGGCATTGATTACATTCCAAATCTATTGAACGCCCATATACATAAACCAAATGTGTGGAAACACAGACCTAACATCTTAACAATGTTTATTCATGAGGATAAAAACGATTTCGTAGCAGGAGAGGATTTGCGTTCCCATCTAATTGCATTTACATGTCTTTCCTTGTCAAGTACTCTTTCCGCCGATCGGCTGTTCAACATCAGAAACAAAAGATACTTCGTCCAAACTGTTTCATGAAGCAATTACGTAACACAAGATATAACGCACATTGTCATAGGCATTGTCGTCATTGTCCATGTCTGAACAGGTTCACACTCTACAGCTAACATTTCTTACACATGTGCGTGCCAATTCGTTCATTTTTGTTGCAAACAGGCAATCGGCCCAGTTCCTTTCTGTTCAGTTATTTTTTCTAATGTGAGAAGAATCCGAGCCAGATGAGAAATTGTGACTTGCCCGTTCCTTCTCATTTATGAAAACACTGTCTTTCCATTGTTATTCAACTTGGGATGCATTTGCACCCACACTTCCTCCAATTACCGTATACGCTCCTTTCGTCAACGAACAAAGCGGCTTTCGCGCTGGCGTGTGTAAGTAAGCACATAGTCTTTGGATCACAAATCTCCCGGCCAAATGTGATTTCATTTTCAAACAAAGCACAATAGATGTTGACATTGTAAAATATATTTTTCTTTGGATTATCGAGACTTCTTTCGATTTGTTGTTCAAACTCAAACAGCTATATCATATTGCAGTAAAGTCGCTCGGCGTTGGTCTTCATTTCAAAACGAGGTTGCGCTTATACACGCTCTGTGGTACATAATCTAAGAGCAACCCGCCAACAAACACCACTGTATAGATCACGATGAAGAAAACTACTTGACACCGTTACGGTTCACTGCAGGCACTGCAAACCGCTCACTTTAATGAAGCATAGAATGCAAGAACAATACGGCTAACATCAATTTAAGGAATGCGGCCATACTAACCAAGGGTGTGAGTACACAAGCACTAGGTGTTGTAGCCCACCTAAGTGAAACGCGCATATATATCTGAACGTACTGATGTGTCCACATGAAGTGAACGCATACGTCTGACAACACGCCCCTCGCCTAATAGGCAAGCAGCTTCTGTGCCTCTGCAAACTGATGACAAGGCCTGATTGAATCTTTGGACGATCTAAGTGGACCTAATAGAAATGACAGTGCAAGCTAAAGTCGAGGTCGGTGACAGCCAGGACCGCTGACTGTAACACCCAAAATTCCGGTAGCCCGGATTCGTCAACAGAGCGTTACCTCCAGTAGTCTGAACTGAATTACATAAGCATTTCCACACGTGCTTGCGAATCGTGAATACAACTAGCCTAGCTTATGCGAATAAAAAATTTGACAGGAAGAAATGATATGGTAGAAAGAGAATGACACGGTAAGTATGATTTAGTTGACTATCCTTGTAAACAAAAGTATGCGAACTGTAAGGTCAGCCGCCAGCACAAAGCTTCATACTAAGCAAATAAGGACAGATCGACGATTCCAACTCAACCTAAAATATTTTGAAAAACACGATAAAGTAGAGCATATCTCCAATGAATATAGGAATCACGGCGATTGCTGAACGTTTCACTTATGAAATTAACGATGGTATTGACATGATAGCTAGAAATCTTCCATCTAACAGTCAACACATTGGCCACCCTAACCACTCTTCACGTCCGTGATTACAACGCTTAAAACATGACTGAAAACTGGTTTTTCTCTGCAACTTGTTTAACCCCAAGTTTAGGCTAATATTCGTTTCCAGGCCGTGTAAATACCACTTTGCACCGTACTAATGCTAATCCTAGTAATGCTGTCCACGTAAGTTCCGTCTCTAGCCATTCAACTTCAGGCCTCCCTCGTCCCTTGCTTAGATCTAGAATGCAAATTAACATAGGTGCCTACAACGTTCGTACACTAAAACAG
Source organism: Paragonimus heterotremus (assembly GCA_013368495.1). Taxonomy (NCBI): domain Eukaryota; kingdom Metazoa; phylum Platyhelminthes; class Trematoda; order Plagiorchiida; family Troglotrematidae; genus Paragonimus; species Paragonimus heterotremus. The sequence continues at coordinate 200,329 of LUCH01000510.1, forward strand.
ATAGGTCAACAGGCCGCTCTCGCATGAACATTAGACTCGTTGCATGTCGATGTGTGCTGTATCTCGGAAACTAGAATCCAGGATAGTAGTCAACGTATGGAACCAGTAGCACGCGCACTGTCTACCCGATACTGGTTATACGCTTCGGGTGATTTCACGGTCACCGCTACCGATCAGGCTGGAGTAGGTAGTCCTTAACAGTACGGCCGCAGACGCACTGGTAGATTTGATCCCCCCGTTAACAGTAGACTTTATGCCGTCTGATTAGCAGGTTTTGTTAAGGTCAGCTCTAGAAACAAAAGATTCAGAAATCTTTTAACAGCCTGTGACTGTAGTGACAACGTCAAGGACGCTTGTTGTTCAGATCTGACAGCTCTCCTTTGGTCGATACATGGTTCCGATATAGTCATTCTAGTCGGAGATATGAACGCCCAGGTGAGGAGTCTCGTTTAGGTGGCAGGTTTGAGACAACACTACATCGCTCGAACAATGTCGGGTGACTGTTGCACCTATGCGCTGAACATGGGATATTTTCAAGCAACACTAGTTTTAAACATCGTGCGTCATCTTTATACTTGGCAACCACCTTCTCCGAATCGGGTCTTGTCTCAGACGGACCACATGACTGTTAATTATAAGTGGTGGGGCCCCACCCAGGACAGTCGTTTTTACTGGAGCATATGCTTAGATTCGGACCATGCGTTGGTACGTTATCGTTTCGTTCTCACTTTTGCTAAGCAACGACTCCACCGATGGCAACGACTGGCTGCTGTGAAACTCGTTAAATCGTCGGAAAAGTATTATAACCAAGCCAGCTTAGAGGGTTGCCTTAACAGCTCTCCTCCCGAAGATCCTAATAGCTGTTTGACTCAAATCCCACCGGTCATTCATGAAACAGGTACCGTTTCATGTGATACGTGGGTTTGTGGAGCAAACAAACGATGGACCTCTCGAGTTGCTAGATGCCAGAAGCAACATTTCTCCTGACAGTTCGTATAACAAGTCTGAGAGAGACCACCGCAGGAAACTCAAACGTAACCTAACGGCTGACTGTGAGGTGTGGTTAATAGGGAAAGTTAGGAAAATGAAACTGCCTTTGCTTCAGGGAGCACTGACAAACTCTTTAGACCTATCTGTGCTACTGGTCCCAGGCGACCGTCTGTCAGTGAAGCTATCAGCGAGACAGATGGCACACTTATCTATAATAAGTCCAGAAGGTTAGATCGGTGAGCAGAACACTTTAAGGACCAATTCGGCTAGTTTCCTGCTTCTACCGTGCTGACGCCACAAACTGGTAATGTAGCACTCTGGTTGGTAAATATTGAACCAACCACTGAGACTGAGATTCGCAATTTCATTTCGGCTCACAAACGTATTAGGACTGTCGACCCAGATGATCTCGTGCCGGCGCTTTTCAAAGAAAGTGGGGAGGTGTTAGTAGTGGCTTTGACTAAGTTATCTCAACTTGCGTGGACGACGGACACTACCTTTCCTTGCTGAGGTCACTCGATAATAGTTCCCATACTCAAGAAAGGTATCAGGGAGTCTTCCTAAAACCATAAGAGAATTAACCTGATCCCAGACATTACTGGGATCCTGGCATCCATTGTGCTTCGTCGACTCACTGCAGTTCGGGAGGTAAACATTGGAGAAGAACAGGCAGGATTTCGTCCTGGCCGGGCATGTGCTGTTCAATTTTCACTCTTCGCCAAATTCTGGAGCAGCGCCAGCTAACAATCGCCGTATTTCTCGACTATAAAGGTGCGCCTGATTCGGTGGGTTGATCCACACTTTTAGGGTCGCTTAAATGCAAGGGTGCATCCAACAAGTATGTGAACATATTGTCGGCGCTTTAGTTCCACATTACAGTTCAGGTTAGGGTTTGCGGTGAACTATCTGACAGTCTCAACACCATGAGCGGCGTACGCCGAAGCTGTCCTCTTTCACTTTTTTTGTTTAATCTCGTCATCGACGAAATAATAGAGAATTGTTTTGTGGCACTCACAAAATGTCGGCGTGGACCTTCTACTTGGTATAAGACTGACTGGTCTTGAGTATGCTGACAACCATGTGTTGTTTGACGACTTCCAATCAACACAGACAATGATGGAGGCCGTTTCACGCTCTGCTAAACAGTGATTATACCAATAAGGTATGACTGTTTGACAACTTGTCAGCAGCACAAACAACCCTAAAGGTCATTTTGCACTCTGTTAAGTACTTTGAAATGCGCTTTGTGGTTTGAAATGCTTTTGAAAGATGTCCGTGATCAAGTAGGTTTGATGTTAGACATCGAAGTTATAGAGGTTTCTGGAGCGTCTGTGTATTTGAGAAACTGAATCAACGATGGCAGAGGTGTACGAAAGGAAACGGAAGTAGATATCTCTACGGTTAGGGTGGTATTCGCTAATCTGACAAACCTAGGGCAACAGAGAGATGTCCCTCTGAAGCTTAAGAGT
>LUCH01000511.1:17258-31269 GCA_013368495.1 Paragonimus heterotremus
TCTCTGATAACTTCTCCAGTGGTGTGTCAGGGTCTTGTACAGACAAAATCATAGAGGTGTTGAGCGAGAGACATTTGGTCCATAGTTTCCTTAGGAGGGGATCGCCCACGTTGTTATCGCCGACCAGAGATCTTGTGTGACGGAGTAACTGAGAGAGGGTGCGATCACCCAACTCGACGCCAGAAAGCGACTGTTGCAGCTTGGTTTCGTCCGAAGCCGTGGTACGCTTTAGAACTGCAGCCTTCAGTTTATCATAAGGGGATTCTGCAATGGGATCGAGTATATAAATTACCTCGGAGGCGATGTCAGTGGTCAACTGTGTAGCGACGTAAGAGAACCTAGTGGCCTGGGAAGTGATCTTACGAAAAAGGAAAAATGCTTCCACCTGAGTGAACTCAACGCGGAGATTGGAAATACCAAACGTGGGTAATTTAAGATTAATAGCGTTGTCGGAAAATAAACTAGCGTCGAAATCGGAAACCATTGTGAAATACTGGGAGTTCTGAGCCTAGCGGCAACGTAATCCGCAAAATGGTATATATGCACGACGGGAAAAATGGAAAAAATTCAGGCTCAACAATTTACGAAGTGGATCTAGACGCCATATACAATGTAAGTGTGAGTACGACATCAAAATATGACAAAAAATGAAAATAAGTGACACACAGTAGTTCGTGAAGGTGTGTCGTTTAGAGTTCCACCACAAGAAATGTAGTATCCCAAATGATGCAATCTGTCGTATAGTTCCCAAACAAGGTTGGAAGCCAGAACGAAAATAATTCCGTCGACAGAAGAACTTGGAAATGCGCTGAAATAAATGAGGATTCCGTTAGCTTTTAATTCCCCCAAAATCCGCACACACGTGACACAGAACGTAAAGAGAGAACACGGGGCTCACGACCGTGGAAGTGTAATTTTTCGTATTGTCAACTGAATCAACTCACATGATTTAAACGAGTGTATATGTGAATTTGAAAAAGGTGAGAAATGTGGGAAACAATGAAAATTATGCCGTACAAAAATGTTGTACAAAACGCTAGTACTAGAGGTCCAACATAACAGAATTGAGTGAAGACACCGTTTTTTCTCATTGCGCGTTTGCAAAGCTTAGAATGCTCCACCAGACCATGTTGTTTCTACCAGCTCCGTAGCAATTTTCAAGGCTCGCCTTGACCAACATCTATTGAATTAGTTCAGATACTACACCTCTTTTCCTCACTTCAGCCTGTTGCTCAGGGTCTCGAATTTCTACACATCGGGATACGGAAACCTCAAAAGTTTCAGCATCCTACTCCAGTTTACAACAACTTGAACCATTGAACCATTAAATGTTTACTATTCATCAGCGGCAATACAAATTCAAGGTCAAATGTCCGTGAATGATGAATATTATATATTTAATGCAAGTGGCCCTATTCCCTTCAAAAAATGTCACTTAGTAGGGGCTTCCAATATATGTCTGGTAAATGGAAACTTCGCTGCGCACGTTCGTAGATATATTCTCCTGTACTAAAGCAGAGGGTTTTGTGCCTGAAAGCACGAAATTTCGGCAGCAAAATAGAACTTCCGCTAAAGAATACGAGTTAGTTTTCAATCTGGTGTTGTCAACACTTGTAGACAAAAAATATTTGTGTCTTTTCATTTTGCAAATTTTAATAACCGAAAATGAGCATTGCAAACTGGAATTCAGGTTTAATATGCGTGTTTCAATGACGTACGTTTCCAGATTCAAACTAAACGACAGAGGTGCGTTTACCTTGATTTTAACAACCGAGTGTACAAATGTGGAAAGTGCTGCGAATAAAGCGCTGATACCTTTATCTACCATAGTCAAATCAAAGGTACTGTATCATACACTTGCTTTTTCTCAAAGGTTGCAGTGGATTGACTTAGCAGTTGACGTGCAATCATTACTTAACGAACTTAGAATCGATCTTAGCTCAAAGTCTCTACAGTCTATTTCAATTTACTCCACGTGTTCTTTGTCTAGAATCACTTCTAGGCTTCTTGAAACTGGAGGTAAGTCATTGTCTGCTTGTGTATATCTACACGTGAATAAGCGTAGAACAATCAGTGCATCATTGTGCTATTGTAGTGCTACTATATTAATATGTTAACTATGTAGGCTCCTTAGCAGCATTATATTGCACTTTTATGTATATATAGCGTTGCAATATATGTATATGTATATGAAATATGGATGAAAAAAACAGATAAATCAGAATCCGAACTTGTGTTACCGTAATAAGGATTCAGTCTGGGCTGAATCTTCAGTTTGCTCGACCATACAGCTGTAGGGCGAAACAAGCCTAGATGATCGGTTAAGAATAACGCAATAAGCAAATACCGAACATATTGTCGATACAGGAAATCAGCGTGCGAGCAATAAGACGAAAGGATAATACGGTGAAGCGGCAAACGAAGGTGCGGCGTGAGTCGTACATCTACGTATTCGGGGTACCTGTCGGCATCCTTATTCGTTCGAACAAATTTTTAGGCGCACACGAACGTTTGCTATAAAAGGGGTACAAATAACAATCAAAGCTTTGACACAGTCAACAGTCAACAAACGGTGTGGCTACGAGTCGTCGACCGCGAGCCGAGTTAAAGATGTGGGGTACAACCAACTCATGTAAGTCATCACTTATGAGTAAACAGTGTTAGTCACATGCTTCAGACATACTGCGGGTTAATATCCTCAGTACATTACGTGTTGCGTAAACCAATGTTTTTGACAATGTGTTGCATACAGCAGGCAGAACGAGATTACGTTCATGGCACTATAATGCGCCATTTGACTACTAACAAGGAAATGATCGAACAACTGTTCAATTACTTGATGGAGGCCATACAGTTAGAAAGGGGTTTCGAATTTGTTAATAAGAATTTGTAACACATTTTATACGTGTTGCCAGAGGTTAGTTCAGAAAGCTACCAGGGTGGCCCTTCACCTTTATGCTTCAACTGTGTTAGAACCGTTTAACAACATAGTGTTTGGTCTGAATAAAATTACAGGAGGTCACATAGCAATGGAACATGGAGGTTAAGAGTGTGGACCCATTAAACTATTACCTACCCTGAAAAACAGAAGGTGTGATGGTGGGGACATGGCAAGTTAATGGGGAACGGAGCGAGTTGTAAATTGTCTCGGCAACGTAATTGTCACATTTAAAATATTATTGAAATAAAGTGATTTGAAACCTGGAGACATTAAAAGACTCAGAGCCGTTCGACCACCACAATGTATCATTTATTATTATTACATCGGCCTGTTAGGATAACGCGAACATCAGTTAATAAACCTAAAAATAACTGTTTGTACCGATTTGTTAGATGCTGCAGCTGTATAAGATATGAATAGCCAAAAGCGAGCAACCAACAACCAACCGCGAACCGACAAGCATTTATATCCGTGATTGGGTAGCTTTCTGCCTAATTTATCTGGCATGGGTTGGCTCGTGGGACTGCGTGGGTATGTAAACACAGGACTGTCTATCTGCTTTTGAACCAACAATTATGATCGTAAATTAGCTCGTCTTTCTAAGACTAGTGGAGATTCAGCTCACTCTCTTTATTTCTTATTGTGTTCGCTGGAGGTTACATTTACGTGGTGATAGAAATGGGAAATAACAGTGATTTTGTGAAGGAGTTCTTCTGAGTTTGAGGAAAAACGGTCGGTCGAGACTGGTTGTTGCCTTGTCAGGATTCTCTCGCCAAGATCCTCACGTCTGAAGTGCTTCTCTTTTTTATCGTAGTGGAGTACTCAACCCCAAAATTCTTGAAAGAGAAGGGGACGGGTCTATCTAACTCCGTATAATAGCTAACTGAGAGTTGTACCTTCATGCAACATGTTTAGATCACTTTACCGAAGACAGACAATAAAACATCCACACGATCACCACCAGCGAGGTTTTCGGAAGAGGAACGTTACTTGTTGATTCAGGTGGTGCGTTTGGTGGTAATTCCTCTTGTCTTTTGATAAACAGTATACACGGTTTGCCAGCACGGATGATGGCGAACCTCTCCATACCTCTTGCGAGATCGCGGTATGAGCCGCTATACGGAGTTTGTAGTCTGCAGTGGGCATAGGTGTATATGCTTAACCCTCTACGCTAACAACTGAGAACACCTTCCTAAAGATTGGTTAAAACGTATCCCTGAGAGGCATCAAACTAAAAGAACGCGTTAAGGGTGGAAAACGAGCCGCACATTTCCAACGACATTTGGAAATATGATTGATATTTAGCTGTAGCCTAGTGTTTGACCGACGACACCAACCTAGAGAAGATAAAAAGAGTACGTTAATTGAACTTCAGCCCCTTTCGGCAACACTCAAAAGAGCACCAAGGGAAAGGCGCATAGAACCTGTGTTCGTTAAACAACACTCAAAAAGGTACAGATGAAACGACCTTAGAGGATGAAACAATAGGTGAGTCGTTTGGATAAGGGCAAACGTATGATGCGTTCTGTTAGTTGAACTTCTGAAAAAAATGGCCACGAGTTTGAACCAGGCTCTCTATACCAGACATAAACAGAAGCATGCGCACACAGCAGACAAGCAAAAACTTGGTTGTGGCCAGAATCCTTGGGGAAGCCACATGAGCTTTGGTCGCTACAATTCGTGTACTCAAACCACATATATATACCAAGATATGATTAAAGGACACAGTTTGCCTTTTGGGTACACCGTTATTAATTAATTGTAAAGTTGTACAAGGAGAAACGTTGCATTAGAAGTGTCAAAAGGGTTACATAACTGACGCAGTCATAAGGTACTTAGGTTGTAGATGGAATGAAGTCACTTGACAGTCTGATAGTACAACCAGAATTAGTCTGGCTGCAGTAGAGTTTGAATTCTCTACGACAGTGTTTCATAGTCCCGGAAGAATTAACGTTGGCCGTTTTCCCTTCGAATGATTAGCATGTGTATCAGCTGGGGCCCTTGAAGAAGTTAGAAGTGTCCAGTCAACCAAATCTTCTTTAGATGGTCAACCGTGGTGCAAACGTTTCCACGTTACACGATATTTAAGAGAGTCACAACATGACTTTTAGTCTATGATCCCCGATCCGGGTTCATAACTGCTAAGCCGTCAAATTTTGTTACCCAAGGTTAAAGAAGGTCGCTGGCTACCGTACCTTAAGAACAGCTGGGTAAGAATGTGACTGTCAGCCCTCTTGTGAAACACCCAACAGGTAAAACGAACCATTTAAGAGTTGCGAAATATTAACCAGACCGATGCACACATAATGAAAACATGTATGTGGTAAGTGAAAAGTGATGGGTTGTTGTTTATAATATAAAACTTTAATTTTTAAACATTCCACTAACAATACGAATGACTCCAGTCTAATACACCGTGGGTTATCTTAAAGCATACAGGACGTTTACTGCTAAGTGTGTCGAAATGTTGAGCCAGTGGCAGCGGGCGTGGCCCTCCAGGAGAACAGTTATATCCCTTTGCCTCGCTGTTTAGATTTTCGAGTCAGAGCTTCACGGTAGGGTCCCCCATTTCAAATCTATTCCGTGACATAGACTGCTGGAAGATGGCAGACACTAGCGTTGCCCTGATAAACCAGTTCACTCAGTTCCTCATTTTTTCTTTCCGCTCTTCTCTTCAAGCCAGTACTCTTAGTAATCGGTGGCACTTTTGGTGTCCGCACTCTCCGACAAGTAGATCAGTATGCTGCTATGACGAGAGATGTTTTAAGTCTGGCAATGTTATGCGCTGCATCCGAAATCCACAATTGTTCTTTGAACTTGCCCTTGGACAATGCTACGAAGCATCGGTTCTTTCTCGGAGTCTCTGAGGATGACGAAATCTAATTCCGCGGTCAAACTGAAGCGGAGACTGTCCTGGGTCTTGATGCATACCGTAGTCTTCCCAACTAGATCCTAGAGAATAGTCACCTATGTATAACTGTATTTATCGCTAGTATAAACCGGTCAACGTAGACCGGAAAGACATTGTTTACCAATGTTATTTGCATATGCTGCGCAAAATGATAGTAAGATGCTGTCAGGAACGCCTTCCAAAAGGTTTCCTCGACCTCCTGAGACACCTTGGGCACTCGAAAATGGTTACGCTTGGTGGTGATATGAACGTACAACTTGGCTGTCGTACTTCAGAACAGAAGTGGCTGGATAGTATGTTCAGTATCCGCGCACTGAAAATGGCGACTGGCTCTTACAGTTTCGCGCATCCCACGGACACTATATATCGAACAGCGCATCTCCCCGCGAACGACCGTAATGCCCCGCGTGTGGGCCATTTCGTGCATTCCAAGGATATACCCAAATCGATTGTGTCACCGTCAGTAACCGATATCCCTATTCCATCGTCGTGCACCTTGGAGTAACTGACTTGATTCGGATCATGTTGTTGTTTTTGCTTTCTATGTTCTGTCGTTTACTCAGAGATCATCTGACCACACAACCAAAGCAATCAGTTGAAAATTGAGCGACGAGAGTGCACAAAACGCCTACCGAACAGCACAGGCAAGTGAACTGCGCTCGTCACAACAGGGAGATGGCAAAAGTGAGCACTGAACGAAAACCCTAATTATGCAACTTGTTTCAAAGGTACGGATAGATACGACAAAGTTTTGTTTCTATTGATTAGGCAAAACTTATAAACAAACATCAATTGATATCGCTTTACTCTCAATACTACAAACGCAGTCGTGAACTGGAGCGAAAACTTACGAAGAGTCTGCGTGAGGACAGTGAGGCTTGGTTCTCTGAGCCAGCCAAATGGATGAAGAAATCATTTTCGTCAGGGAGAATCTGGGTGCTGCTATTCTTGATTCGCGGTTGTACTGGTCGTCAGTATGGTGTTAGTGAAACTATGTATAAAAAAGGTAACTCGCAAATTCACAATTTGCCGTGGCGGCTTAACAGATGGCCAGCTTAACTGACCTTGATCAGTTCACTCAGTTGTACACGGTGGGGATTTTGTAGTTACTTATGACATTACCGACTATCTTCCATCGAAAAATGAAATGGCTTTGGAGTTTCAAGTGATGAGACGTAATTGAGACTCAAGTCCAAACCTTCTTTCTTCAACACGTTTTAACGAGGGTAGTTAGAGATCGTTGTCAGAACTGACCATATTTTTCCGTTCCATATATAAGATTGTAAAAGTGCCTCATGACTTGTGTCTATCAGCAGTCCTTCTCATTGTCAGAGAAGGTGCCGCATCATCACGCGACGACTTCGGACGCAGTAGTTTCAAATCTACTGCATCCAAACTTCCAATGAGTATCCTACTGCGGCAAATTTGGGAGCACAGAGAGACAGGGTTCTGGCCTGATCGCGGATGTATAAATTATATCTTCATCTTGGAAAGGACACTGAAGCATCAACACTTCTTTTGGGAAACAAAGACTGCGGTAGCTTTAGATCTAAAGGTTAACTTTGATCCGGTTCCTCCTTAAATCCTCTATAGCGCTATCTGGCTCTTTGTAAGTCCTAACATTTCATTGTGAAGTCTTGTTACTTACGTATGTTGGGTATGCTTCTATTTGCGTGTCATTTACACAGTTTTACCGGCGTTATTCACCTTGTGATTATAAGTAGCCTTGGCGTTACTAACTGACGGATTACTGTTTGGAACAGTTGAAGCTTGTGGAGTAGGACAGACAGATTGGGTGATGTGAGAGTAGTCTTTGAGTTATTGTTCGTTTATTGAATGAAATTGTAAAAGCCTTGAAATTGAAGGTCCTCATCGTTGTATTGCATACTGTTTATCACGCGTGGTGGAGCGGAGACAGAATGCATAGTTTAACATGCTTTACAATAGTAAATGGTCATTCTTGTTGATACCTCGCTTACAGATATGTTACAGAACCTGAGTGTTTGTTATTACAGTGTTTGTAACCGATAGCCACGTCAAACAATAAAGTAGGTATTTTATTGCTAGCACCAACATTAACTTTGATGACCGGGTTGGAACCGCTGAAGTTTTATCGGGTTTCCTGCCAGATACTTTATCGGACATTAATTGGTTACATGTGGCTGCTTTTATTGTTCACATTTGTTCTTAAAATACGCGGCAACTGGCTATCAGTGTCAGGAGATGTTACATATTGAATGCGACGTGTTCGAGAAATGACTGACCTGAGTGCATACATGACGGATTTAACAAGGTAACTAAGAGACTTGTACGGACGAACGCACTGGAAGTGTGGTGATTTGTTTATCATGACGTTCCAGTTGACTGAATACCGACTCGTCAATTTTGAACGATGTCATTTGAACCTCTACACATTCTACCCCCAATGAGTAGATCCGCCGTGGATGCATTATGTGCGCACAGCGTGGTATAAAACGCTTACAGTGGTTATCTTAATGAATAACAAAAATGGGTAAAAGAAAAAAACCGAACTATTCACAGACGGTCTTACTTTTACCGGTGTATGTTACGCTTCAATTTTCCAAAATGTGTTGGTTCAGAAGTCCACTAGTGGCCCCTTACACTCCACACTTACAAGAGTTTATTACGACTCAGTATTTTGTTGACCACTGGATTGAAAACCCAATATGTATTGAGTGTTCCTCTTGAGAAGCATTAACTAATCAGATGGTACCCAGATAGCAACAGACAAAGCACAAACAGCGTGACTTCTTCAATAAAGTGTACAAAGGCTTGAGGAAGGTTGTTTGAACCAAGTAACACTCAATTAAATCTAGAAAGTCCGGAAAGTTTAGTAACAACGGTTTTAGGTTAAAGATGACTTCCTTATATAAACAAGTGATTTCATCTTGTTTGCGCGGAATCACGTTTTAATAATGAATGGTGGTTTTGTTGAACAGCGGTAATTTCTGCAAAGACGCAGGTCATCTGACTTTTTCGAGTCTATTTGATGAACAATCAGGTTGTTAGAACGTAGTGAGGAAATCCAAAACTTACTGGGAACCTGTAATTTGACGTTCACAGATATTATTACCTCGCCCGTCGTCTGCATGTCGAATGTGCCTTTTCTCATTACGAACTCAGTCAACTTATAGTCTTTAGATCAACCAGAAGAGCTGAATTCTTGAGAGAATCCATATCGCAGTAATTATAAACATCCAGAGCGATGTCAACCGGAGACCCGAATTAAAGGTTACCGAAAGTTTTCACAACGTAGCTTTAGGGATGTCGTTGACAGCCCGGATCAATGAACTGTATGGACTTAATCCATTGGTTAGCTGTTCACAGAACTCTACCTCACACCCCAGTGTAAGCCAAGAACATGGTTCCAGTTTTTGTATCACATACAAAGATGATGTGACAACTGTAACCATCAGTTAAGATATCGTGGGAACACTCACAAAGTTTTAATCCGATTTCGAGCAGTTGCCCAGTAGCAATCATTCATAAGCCAACAAACGGTACAGTACTCTATGTATTCCACAACCGAGAGGGGGAATATACAGCCGGTAAGCGTCCTGTGTGTAACTCGCTGAAAGGGAAAATGAAGAATTTCCACACCAGTGGAAATGGAATATGCAATTGGGTCGAACAAAGATGCCTCACAGAAGAACACAAAATTGTACAACAAAATGTTAACAAAAATTAGGCCATTCAAATAGGTCGCTACGACATCGGTCGACAGCAAAAGTTGGTCGCTGGGATTTTTCGCCTCGATAATAAACAGTTGCAGAGTATAGTGCATTTTGCTGCTCGGTTGTCAAAACGTTCGTGATACCAGCGACGCTCCGTGTTTTATTACGAAACCTGTCGCTTGATTAATTTACTGGAGCGAGGATCTGATGAACGGATTGAAAGACTTTCATTCAAGTCGCTCCACAAAATTGCTGTTAAAACGTTCGTATTACTGATACGTAGTTTGGCAGATTTGTGATTTTAGATGAAACTGAATCGTGAAAAATCAGGGCTGCAGCTGGATTCGAACCGGTGACAGAAACACCATGCCCCAACACGGCAAGCGTTCTACTAGCTGAACTACGAAGCCACATCAGGAGCTCAGAAGTTTCACATTTGGACTCGGATACCCACCCGACCCACTATCTCATATGGAATCTACTAAATGATCCAAGGGATCGACTGCCCAGGCAGGATTTTTTGATTAATTCACGCTTTAGTGCGTACGTGCACTAAATTAACGCTTTATCAGGTATACGCGGAAATACCAGACGCGAAATAAAAATACAGATAATTGTGGAGACCGAAAATATATTATGCGATAATTACAAGTGGTCTCGATCAGCGCTAAACGACACCGGTACGCGAAATAGCTAGGGAGGATGAGGATCCGACAGCCGAGCGCGCGAGCAAGCCGGAAGGTGAGTATGGCGCGAATGGCGCGCATAGGCCGACAAGCATGCAAACAAACAAACGCGATCGCATGCATCGGGCAGACAGCAGGCAAAGATCCTTAAGGTCCTATGTACAATGTGAGCTAAGATTTTAGGAAGGATTTTACACATCGTACAGCAAGCAGACCGGGGGTATCTCCAGGTCACTACAACGCTGGAATCCGCCAACGCCATTGTTGAGTTTGGTGTATATTGGATCCTATTGCGTAGATAACGTATTCATCTAAGTGATACATACGTCGTAAGGGGAGTCGTATAAAATGTGGCACACTCAGTTGATTAGATAATGTTTGAAGATGTCCCATTACTTGATCAGTCATTTTGCTCCCCACAGGAGAATTTGTGAACAACCAATGGAGACCGTTGTTTGTGCTGCCCTCAGTAAACTCTTACATAAGAGATGTTTGAGGAGGGCTTCGTCCATTTATGGTCCATGAAGAAATTGTGACATACTTTTGAGAATGGTCGCAGGGAGTTTAACGCCTAGATTTCGGTCATGAAAACAATGGTGCGATCCGGTTTTCCATAAGATATGGCTCACTCAAATTTGACCTTATGAGGTTTCATCCGTACACTCTGTCGGTTGGTTTATTGTGATTTCGCGAATCTACGTGGAAATTTGGACAGCTGACAAAAGTGTGTTTGGTCAGAAGAGATTTTATTTAAAAATGTTACTTCCTGGTAAATAAAACCAGAGAATACGGTTTATTTCCAAAATCGGATGGACTACGACTGTAGTCATACTGAATGAAGGATATTAATTCGGCCCCAGGTACTTGCCAGACATAGGATAGTTGGTATACTTTAACGAACTCCAAAAACCTGAGACATAGTTTGGATTAAAAATGGTATATAAAGGGTTATGTTTAAAACGTATGTATGTAATGAGAAAACTGGTTACTCGGCTGTCTATCAACAAACCTACCAGAACACAAGTGGTAAACTACAGCACGGCGTTGGAACATACTGGTCTCCTCAACTGGTAGAACTTCCCGGTAAACGTATACCCAGTCTAATTTAATTATGGAAGCGGTTAAGACAATGGAACGCAAATTTGTGCGTGTTGCCTCAGTGTATTATGAGTGACCCTGGAACGTGGAGTGTATACACGGAAGCATTGGGTGTGTTGTACTTTTGTGCAGCAACAGACACGGCAAATAAACAACGTGACGGGAACATTATGGGTTTGACCCTAGAAGTACTAAAACAATTCAATCAAGCTCGACTGTCAAGACGTGTTGTTTAATACACTCGTTACAAGTGTTCCATGAGCGACACGCTCTCATCTGACCAGGGAATAACTCGGTTCTAACCACTTTTAAATTGGCGTGGTTTAAGTCACACTAGCTGATCCTAAGCAACCTGCGGACTACACGATACTTCCAAGAGGCATTTATTAAGATAGTAGAAGTGCTCAAGGTTCCTGACGGACTTACACTGGATACTGGTTTAGCACCGTGGAAGTCAGTGAGGAAGAAATCGATTGGTTAGGGCAAAACGTACGCTAGAAATTTTGTGTTCCATTAAACGGCGAAATCGCAAATGGTTGGAGAACGGATGAATATCAGCACAATAGCAAATTATATGTCAAAATGAATGAAAGTCAACGTCAACTGAGCACGTGGTAATCGAATACACATTGTGTAAGGAAGTAAAAGTTTTCATTTGGAAAACTATATGACTTTACTTAAGCAACCAAGAGAAACTCTGACTTTTTGAAATATTCTAGGCAGTGCGCTTTATTTTTTCCTGACCGGCACAAGACATTCACACTGTGTAATTTTCCTACAGCACATTTTCACTGCTAACCACCGAGTAACAACAGAGGCTACACAGGAAGATTAATTTCAGTGCTCAATTACTAGTAACAGTATTCCAAATTTGACATTTTTTGAATGAGCTGGAGTAACAAGTCATGAAAGTGCGAGTTCACCAAAGCGCCTAATTAGGTTTCTTTCGAACGTTTGTTCACAAACATATCCGTTTGTTTTGATGGTTATATTCTGACTTCAAATTGAACACAATCCAAATCGGATGTAGTGGCTTGTGAAATAAAAACTCCACACTGATCCAAGACAACTGAAGCGAATTATCAGATTCTAATTTCGAACATTTTTTAAATTAGTATATGCACCACATAAAAAAGAGATACACAGACTTTAACGTATCCCTGTATCGGTTGGCTGATAAACACATAACGACTGAAAGTACATCATACATTCAGTGATATTTCGCAGTTTAAGACTGATACTTCTGACAAATTTGTACCATAGACTGAGGTACACTTATGAATATTACGACCGGACTACTGTCTATTCAGATGATAATGACCAGTTTCACAGGTTATCACCGTGAAACCGAGTATTTCATGTATCTGTACGAGTGTCTGTCTATGGTGATTGATAAACGTTATACTGTCGTTGCTCTGACTTATGAGTAACTTACATAAACCGTAAAATGTAGGATACGGCTCTCTGTGTAGTAATACTGTCTGGGATAGCGTATAGTTAGGAACAAATGTATTAGAACACGTGGTAATAAATGTTTGTCATTGTGTGTATTGCCTTCGGTGGATAGTGTAGGCTGTTCAACGTTTACTAGTGTCCATGTCCATTCAGTTAGAAGCGGCCACACACCTAGTTGGTCTTCGTGCACACAGTAAAAGTTTCTCATAGGAGAAGAAGGTTCTTAATGATGAACACATATTGAGGTGGGCTCTAGCTACTGACGGTGTGAGTATAATGAAATCATATTACTGAGTCCGTATTAGTTTATCCGATTTCACTACCGGAATGAAATGTAACAGATAAACTCAGTAATGCCGACAACATCAGTCGTCAAGTGGGCTGTGTCAAAAACCTCACGGGGAGAAAAAAGTTATTTTAAACGTCACAGACCCAATCCACATTAGGCAGTAGGCATTACATACGGGTAGATTGTTGATAAAGAAAATACATAAATTAACAGTTCAGACTTGAGTTCTTGCGAATCAACAAAAGTGGTGCGTAACCAGTGTATCGTTCAGGTTGAGCACAGTGGTCGTTACCAATGACGATTTACAAGCGATCATTAGGAAAGATGACAGTAGGATTCTAGATGCAGGAGATATGACTCACAACAAATGGCATATAAAAGTAGCAGAATGTCAGGTCGTGCCTTATTGAAACTGCTACTAACATATGACAACATAAAGAACAAGAAAACGGGTTGTACAAACGTGACAAACGTATTTAGATCACGATTGTTTTTGAACAAAGTGAAACGCCCATCGATTAGTTTAACAGAATTTCAAATATCCCCATCGTCACAGGAATACAAAATATTGTGACATCATTTTTACAGCCGTCATAAGACAAGTTACTTCGCATATACTAGAAGTTATCCAAACTTCTGGAACAATGTGGAAATGCTCGCGGACTTGTGAAAATTTGATTAATTGCCAAGTCAATCGACAGCAGTGTCTGGCCAAAAAGGCATGTTTGCGTTGGTTGTGAACATTCGTACTTTGAAATGGGGTTTTGTTAGTTTTGACAAATATGTCGAAATGATAAAATTCCGTAGACAATACCATGACTACCTCCATCATTTCAGTCAGATTAATAGAATTTAGTTTGGAAATAAAATTTCCGGGCAGTAAAATGTGGTTCACACGTGAAGGAAAGCGTTCACAGAATGAGGCAGAGAGTGGCA
>LUCH01000511.1:31369-133127 GCA_013368495.1 Paragonimus heterotremus
GAATTTAGTTTGGAAATAAAATTTCCGGGCAGTAAAATGTGGTTCACACGTGAAGGAAAGCGTTCACAGAATGAGGCAGAGAGTGGCACTGCTTGATAACCCACGCCTGCATACCACACAACCGAATCCGGTCAATGAGCGCTGACTGTACGACAATGAGGCACGGTTGTGTTTGCCTAAACGGGTCTGTATGCTGTTTTCGAGTTAAGAAGCCACCGTGTATACCATTAATGTGAGTACGAACAGTTAAAGAGTGAGTTATTTTCAAATATGTTTTGGGTAGTGTACCTCCAAGTAAAAAGGACAGCAACATTTGTGATGTTTCGTGATGCTTACCTTTAAACCAATAGTCCACAATCGTCCTCTTCTTTGTATGGGCTCATCGAACAGAGATAGTCTGAATGGGGAAACAAACCGGTTGCCCTTCGCGTTACGAGACAATACTATTCGCCCAGTCAAGGACAAAATCTGCCATGGAATGTCGGTTTGAGGGTGAGCATTAAGAAGCATTAAGCACTTCCTTTCGGGTACTTAAGGGCACGTCAGTGTAAACTAGCAGCTTGAGGTAGACTGTGTCTATCCACATTAGGGAGGTGGAAATAAGCTACAACTCAAAAGCAGCAACATGTTTCCAGACAGTATTACTTATCTGGTATGTTGACAAACCTCGTGATGCTTAAGACTGAACTGTGCAAAATGTCAGCCTATAAACTTTCAAATGCCCATACCACAATTCGCAATTGTAGTTTCACCCCTTTATTCTCACAATGGTTTTCAGCCGAGGACAAAATGCTCCACAATCAAGTATTCTGACGTTACTCTCAATTCTATTTTAAGTTAACCAGTTCACACCAATCAACTTTTATACAAAGTCCAACTTTTCGCTTTTTGTCTAATGTCTGAAATCTTTCCATAGGCTTAATTTGGTGAGGTGCTCTACATCATTCCTTGTGGGTTATATTTCTAACTTGTATGTTCAACACTTTGTGATTATTTAACGTTCTCGTGGGTGATGGTTTAAAAGCAGTGTTACCTCTCTATATGACATCGTTTGTTTCGTGTTTATAACACTTTGTAACCTGTGATAAATTTTTCTACAGACTACTCTGTTTATTCACATCACATCACATGTCATCTGGCAGACTAACCATATGTGTAAACCACAGTCTGGACGTAGGTCTCCTCTTACTCAACTCACTACCTTTGTAACCAACAAAAGTTATAACTTGAATACAATTCACATTTGACCGTAGTTTTTGCATCTTGACTAACCACCAAAACAGTTTCCTTCAAAAAGAAATACTGAACCTCAGTTTCTTTCCTGGTAGAGCTCGTCAGTACTACATAACTTTGTCTCGACTGGAATTTGTACTCCGGCCCTCGTTCACAGAAATTAATAGTGCTAATCACTACCCCATTGGTCTTGCATTGGACCTGACCTTATTACGATACATGAACACCCAGCCACATTTGCTCGTTAGCAATGATTAGATTACCAGATCGAAGAGAAAGCAGTGAGTAAAACGAAGTTTTGTGTCTAAAATTTAGTGTCACTTTCAGTAAAAATGACACTTCTGAATGTCTGCAGTTCAATCGTGAGTCCACCCTATTGCACATACCAGATGAAGCCAGTTTGTTCACGCTCTCCCACTTTAAATATCTTCATGCAACACTGTGGGCGTTAGGATATGTTCAATCTGTAACATCATTTCTAAGTTTATCATACCACAGTCATCAGTTGATTGCTGTAAACCTTATCCGTATATTTTTGACGCTGGTTTCGTCATCTGAGTAGTCATATGAGAGTTCCATTTTTGTACACGAACTCTGACGCTAGTACTGACAAGTCACTCTCTGCTGAAGTGTGCTTGGTTCATGCCTAATTGCGCAGGTTCAAGTCATGTTTCTCTCTAGACATTCAAATTCCATCTTGTTTTATTAGGGTTCATAGTCCTATGATCTTTGCTGAGTCTCAAACAAACATCTTGGTGTATAATTTTTTAGATGTGTGCTCTAACTGTCTTCAGTAATGAAGTAGAGGTACATAAGCATTGCAAACTACCTCTGACTTGTAGGATTCTAACGGATCAATCTATTACGAGAAAAAAATCAGCTGATGTTTGCTTGCCGTTTCTTCCGACACATGGCACTATCTGCATTCTCATTTAACTGGCAAAGTAATTCGAATCCCCAGCTTCAAACTGTTGCACTGTTGCATAATATGCCTACAACCAAGCTATCCTACTTGATACTTTAAACTCGGATGTCTGGAATTCACCCAAACGGACTCAATGCGTTTCAGCTTATTTTCATACTGATCGACACAAAAAGAAAATAAAGTTACCCTAATATCCAGTTTAAACTGTATTTTGGTCTGGCATCGGCTCACACACTTAATTACACTAACAAACCTCCTCCTCTGCTGTGCCAGGTAGAATGTAACTGAAGAGGTCTCCATACTTAATCTTAGCTTTTATCTACCGTTCATCTTCACGATTCTTTACATAGTATCAATTCAGCGGTAATTGGCGAATGTTTTATGAACGACCGCACTCTATCAACGGCTTCTAATGTCAGACTCAACATTCTTATTAAAAGTGACCACTTTGCACACAGTACCTCGCGAGAGATGATAAAATCATTGAACAATTAACAAAAAGTTAACACAGTCACTAGTTGCATTTGTTAAACCCTGACGGGTTTTAATTATTTCTGTGATGACTGGAAGTGATGCCACTAACACTTGGTTTATTCGGACATGCACTGGACTAGTTTCTCGTTTTTCTAGCATTGTTTCAATCCTCCAGTTTTTCTTTACTTATGAAACTTGTTGGACTTGCCGTATTTATCTGGGAGATGAACGTTTCCATGTCTGAATGACAAAGCGGATGCGATAAATTTTTCAGACAATGCAAGAACATTTTGATAGTGGTTTCAAACACTTCTGTTTCAGAGGCCAGTGTCAAATGGATTTAATATGTCCATAAAATTCGGGAACACAGGTGATCAAAATCTGAGTATTAGGATTCTCTACCTTTTTCCCTAACCAGTCATCGGGTTTATTGTAGGCTTGCTTTTATCACGGGACTCCCAGCTGATGCTCAGGGCAACCGAAAAAGTCTGTATGATTTATAATTGGATAGTCAATCGCGATTTTGTCCTAATGTGGAACCATCCGCAAATAGTAAAGCCATAGTTTTTGGGGTGTGTATTGTAAACATTTCATCACCAAATGGTCCTTTGGCATTTGATTACTGATTAGAAAGTTTATAAAACCTGAAAACTGTTAAACCACATAGTATACAAGTTTCAACTCGGTAGGACTATTGTTTGCGCAACGGAAGTAATATGAAAACGATATATTGAGGAAGACCCGTTTTCTTGTATACTTCGACGTTCAAGAAAAATGGGTGTTTTATTGAAATAATTCTGACAAATAGTCCATGAGACCTTTTTAGTTTAAGTCAAGGTAGTCGGCGAGAGGTCCAGACTCATAAACGTGATATGTTCAATCCATTAGTAATTACGTTTATCAATCCTTTCGCAAACAGTGTTCACAAGATCAGTGGTGGAATGATTAGGAGTTGGGCATGGAACATGAAATTAGCTGGTTTGCATACAAGCCAAGATTTTCTGATAACTGACAAGGTGTATTTGCAAGGGGCAGATGGAGATCACAAAGCACAACTACAGGTGTTGTGATCCAAGAACGCGGATGGCACAAGGATTGTTTCTTTGACAAAGCAACACATGGGTTAAGCGTTCAAACAAGCCTAAAAACAGAACCACCCATTTGCACGCGGTATTCGGCCCCTGACCGTCTCGGCTGCCACAGACGTCAATGCTCAGTTCCTTTAAGTAGCAGAGACCATTATGAGCGAGGCTGCACTTTGATGCTCTTTCCTGCATTTTTCCAGTGACTTATACGATGTCAAAATATATGCTCTAGTCCTACTACTGAATGGCTGCCGCATGAGTAGTATAATAAGATCGCGCATTTTCACTGCACTAGTTCGGTTCCTCATAACCGGAAGGTCGTTAATGTGAATCGCGTTTCCACCATCTCTACCCAGTTAATTCAAACAAGAATGAAAGCGGTCTCAGTGTAATAGCGGTTTGTGAACGCACATACGGCAACAATTCAAAAAGTAACGATTTGACCCTCGATCTCTTCGCCGTTACAAACTCGCCATGAGAGGGGCAGTGTCTGGGCCACTAAGGGTATGCTTGACAGTCCACGTTATGAACTCTCTCGGCTTGTCAGTAACGCGTAGATGTTTTAATAGCTCTCGATACATTTTCCGTTCATGTGCAAATCAACAGTTTGATATGTACTTTATTTGGGCGTGCTATTCAAATCATTTTCGTTAATTGCTAAGACTGTGAATAAACCCTTATCATTCCACATAAACAAGAAATGAATATTATCAGACAAAAAACGTCCTCAGTTGAGGCAAACTTCATCAAAACTGAAAAGTAACTAAAGTTTAAAACAATGTCAACACTGAACTGTGACCAAAGTTCAACAAGCTTGTGAACAAGTGTGATGGTAATAGCAAGACACAGAAAGGTCTCAACCTGTCGAAAAGATTGTCAAATAGCCGAGTAAATAACCATATTCGTTAAGTGGGCAACGAAGTGAAAAATACGGAAAAATGTGCACACACATCACTGAGAACTCCATAACAAACAATAAACATACAGTGTTGTATTGTTTTACAGGTGGGCCGTCCATTCACACGGACACATTTGGTAACAAGGAGCCAATATTACAGGTTAGTTACAAATTGTTTTCAATTACCAGAATGGAATAATCATTTCCAATCCAACTTTTCGACTTCTAACGTGCATAAAGTGCATCACAAACATGGATTAAACAATAATTCGTGTTCAGTCACTGAAGTTATCTTGCGCCGAAAATCTTAGAAGAAGTTTATTAACTTTCCTGTTAAGGCTTTTCCTTCTCTAGACTTGATGTTGACTGCAAGTGGGGTATGCTAAGACAACTCTGTCCATTTGTGTTAACACACTTGACACATAGCACCTACCTAGGATGATGATGAGTTGAATTTTCGTCCTCGTATTACTGGTCGTGGCTGTCTTGATCGCACTGCGATCAAGCTAATTAGATCAAAATTGAGTATAACGGAAAAACTGAAGCAGTAGTCCGAGTATTCAACCTTTTTGTAACCTTTGAGCATGGATAAGATGGCATTTCACATTTCTGTAGTACCAGGGTATGACACTGTTCAAATAGATCTACTGAACGTACACTGCGTTGTTTGAATTTTTACTAGTTCGCATTCTGTTTCACAGAGCGTCACTAGTGGGTTCTAAAAGTGTGCTACAGTCCGTGCACGAAATTTGTACTGAAACTTTTTCTGCTAACAATTTCCTTGTAACTTATAGTGTGAAGTGAACTGATTCTTGCAGAAATACCAGTCGTATTCGTGTGAAACATGGTCGTTTGTATGAGAGGTCCCCCCACGTAAACAACAGTCCTCGGTGGCCAACTGAATTAACTGGATTTGCTCTCGGAAACTTTCAAGTTAATTTTGGCTGAAGAACGTTGTTTCTTTTTAATTTCTTGTTTTATTAACTTTTTCTGAAGTTTCGGATATATTTACATGTCTGATAAAGATAAGACGTATGCCTTGGTGTCTGAGAGATGCATACATGCAACTGCCTGTGAGTGAGGTTTGACATTCACTAAGCATTGCATCTTCCATTGCAAGATAATTATTCACCAAAAGCCACATAGCTGTTATTTGACTACCGCTCAATATCGTGATAAATTCCGACAACTTGCAAATTTGTAGTCTGTAAATTTCTCCTGAAGAGCCACAGGCAAACTGTATGTCAAAAGGAAATCGGCCGTTAATATTTACTCGTCATAGCTTAAACACCACTAAGGTGATCGTAACATCTAAACTTTTTGGGCCGAAATTTTCTGAAAAGAGGTTCTGGACTCAAGTTTCATTGCATAAGACTTCACCGTTAGTGCTTCTGCAAGCATTAGTTGGATGTTCAGGTCCGGTTCGCATATTTGTTTATGCTAACTGATCTACCATTAACAGATCAGTCACATCCAAACGTCCAGGCACAATCATTCATAAATAGTAAGCTGGTTTGCCGGATTCTGTTACACGGGGACCTGGTAACTGTTCTGCTAACCTCAATCATCATCTCACACGTAGAAGATCTAAGTCGAGGTGACATTATCGATTTTATTGGTAGTGAGTTGTCGTGGTTGGCATGGGTTTAACCGTGATTAACATTCACGATCCATACGGATGGGCGTGTTTACAAACTATTGCCCTTAGTTTCACAGTGATTACACGTCTAATACTGCCAAGAATAGGATTGGTCTGAGATTATTCTTCTTGTAGCTACAGCAATTAGACATCTGATAGTTTACGGGGAGTAATTAAAACAACTACCAGCTTATCAGAAATTACTTGTATGGTTTGTGTATGCATGTATTCTTCCACAATGGTTGTACTGGATGTCTGCTATTTGTGTAGGCTTTTTTGTAAAGGATTGGAAACCTCAGCATGGTATATGACCTAGTTATCTTTGGTTAACGGTACTCAAAGTGCATCTTCATATCAGTGCACTTTCAGCTGACCAAATATTGCCATGTCATCAGAACAGTGATTTCGAGTGAATATACCTTTTCCACAAACTCTTTCTCAAAGATCTACAGTTAAAATGGTCGATCACTGAGGAATAGCATATACATTCTGTGTTATTCCGAATGACTAGTGAGATCAAATGAAATGACAATGGAGACTAAGAGACCAAATCGTGGTAGACCAATGGGATGCTTATCTGGAGTAATGGAAACAGATGAAGGTGGAAGGATGAGGGTGGAATTCGGGTAGGGTTCGCAGTAAAGTCTGTACACTTTAATAATACTAACTGTAGAGACTTGAGAAAGAATCTACAGAATATTTATCTTTGCTGAAAGCCACTGTTCTCAACGCGTTTTATTAAAAAGCCTGGATGATTACAATAAATTTACAAGCTAAGCTCTTCCTCCTACTTACCATCATCTGTCATTAGGTTCCTCCAACTTCAAATCAGACGTCTAGTAGATGTCGGTTTAACCTCCTTCCTTGTAGAATGTTCATTATCGAAGGTTTTGCCTGCTTGCAACACCACAAAACTGAAATATCTACCTAGGTGTCCTTTGACTTTAGTCGTTGGTTACTTTTTGTTTTAAACCTGGCGCAATTCAAACAGAGAAATTTTATGTTGTACCGTTTGCAAATAAATGCTAATTAGTTTACTGAAGGTGTTCATATGACATGGTTGATTTTTCGTCTTCTGGGTTGTTGAAGCAATGAATTGATCTCGCTTGAGAAAAACATGGCCTACTCAGCATGCAAATTTATCTCTGCAGTATCTGTCGTCGGGAAACGCAAAGGTTAGCAACCATATTATTCTGAAATTCTCCTTCAATTCCGGACTAGAAATAGTAGATTAACAGCTTCCGAAATTTGTATTTAAAAGGCCTAGGGACTCATCGTTGAACGGGTTGTAACAGTTTCTTACAGAGTAATGGTAAAATTATGAGCTTAACACTGGACAGCTGTGTGCTGAGGTGATTACAATGCGTACATTCTACCTACAGCTGAATCCGGCACACCTGACCTATCAGGCCCTGAGTTATTTCAAACAAGCTAATCTAAAACATGGAAGCAATCAATCACGCCTTTTAGAAGCGTCGGTAGAAGCACGGAGGTTTTACGTACATTCCACAATAGATGAGGATATTTCTGACACCAGGTAATGAGGGATTATGTGTTTCATCCACTCATACATTTTCATATTAATAGCATACACCCTTCTTTAAGAGGTGTGCACCCGGAGGTCAATGGGTGCTTTGTATCCGATATTTTCTCTAGTACACAACATGGTTTCACGGGTGTTTGGAACGTCCATATAGTCTGACTCACCCAATATATTGAGCAACTCCATCCAGAAAATATTCACGTCTCCCTCAGTCAGGTCTATGCTTTTATCATAGACTTAAAGTAATAGGAGGTGAAACTTTAAAAAAAAAACATGCTTACCTTAAAAGGAATTACACCATATATGCTTCTTGATGGGTTGAATCAAACATTCGATGTCTTTAATCTCTCAACGTGAAATAAGAGGCAAGACGTGCAATGCTGTTTACATTAGAGACTGCAACAATGTGAACCGTTGATACTTGGAGTCGTCAAAGTCATCGTACTTTCAATCCACTATAAAATGGAAACATTTAATGGTGTTTTATTATTCGTTTGCTCTTCACCTATTCTTTCATTTTTAGCTACGTGGTACACTCGGTTATTGGGCACGAAAAATTCAACAACAAATCTCTGTGAAGAGTGTGATTCCGAAAGTCTCTCGACGATTTAAACCAATTCGTTCTCTTGATGAACTTGAATAATTGATGAGTAGGAGGAGATTTTGATTTTCATATAGGTTGGACATCACCCACAATCGAACACAGTTGTCGCATTCTCATAGACTTTCCAGTCGGCCCATTTCGAAAAGAAGCACTAAATTCGAGTTTAGCTCACATCAGTAATCAAAATACCGTTCAACAAGTCAATGATTTCTGTGATTTCGACTTGAAGAGAAGTCCTAGTCGAGGGGTCATCGGTTGGAGTTAACAGACAGTAACCGTGTCTCCATTTCAAGACGATCGGGCAACCTGATCATTACTCACAAGCGAATGTGGTTGAGTGTTCACATATGATAATTCGGTCGTGCCTAACGTGAGGTCAATGGCGCAGTGGTAAACACGGTTGCCTCATGGGCAGCGTGGCGGGAGTTCTAGTTCCGACAGTGGCGAGGATATGCACTACTGACGAGCCCTAATGAGAGCGAAACTCGAGTCTAGTGCTTCTTTTCGAAATGGGCCGACTGGAAAGTCTACGGGAATGCGACGGTGATGTTCAATCTATATGAAAACCTGACTAAGGCATTGAGAAGACACAAATCATGTGATGTTTTCCGGAGTAACATTTTGTACATTCTGACCACACATGGGGGTGTAACTAATTTTAAACATTAAGATAAGGCTCCATAGGGCAGAAGTCATGGCTTAAAGGATGCTGACTACTAAGGCAGCCATAACGTCAGCATAAATTGTTTTTGAACACACAGGAGGGGAATTTTGACGTCTGATTATGCGTGTTATTTTCTGTTTGCATCTCTGTGATTGTGTAAATAAGTATAACTTCGCCGCCTACTAGACTGTGCTCCCTCCTTGTCTTTAAATATGATAGTGTAATCACTAAGAAGTACCTTCAAAAGGGCTAGTTGTTTGATAGGTTATCATCCCCTCTTCAGTTGTCATAACCTCCTCTTAGCTACTGTGTATGTTGTACAAGCGGTATTCGATTTAAGTTTTATGAGTAGTCAACTTGATGCATCAGTGGATGAATTCCACAGCACAACCAGACAACCATACACCAGACAACCAGAATCAAATCGTTAACTGGCAAAGCAACTTGAACAATCCCATTAAATTCTGGCGATCATCTTTGTCGGTTAGTAACTTTACCCATTTGTTGTGATAACCATAAATGGCAGTTCGTCAGCTGTTCCGAATCCAGACCAGTGGAGTTGTTGACCACTGGTAACACATTTCGATAGATCACCCCACAGAGCCTATACTAATTACAAAATCTCACACCATCCTATATTCCACAAGGTGCTTCACACGTGCGTCGGCTGCATGCTAAGATCATGGCTTGCAATCATGGGTCTGATATTGCTTTATCAGCCTGTGATTTAAGTTCCATATTCGACACCTATAAGTAATCTCTAGCATGAGGACCGTGTCCGCTCATCTTATTTATTAGTGTATAATTGGGTTCGAACTTCAGACGATTCCCAAAAAATAAAACGCTGTTTTGCTTCAAGACTAGCTCTCGAGCTGAGGAGTAGGGGCGGCCGACACATCATTAACGGATGTGCGTCGGTGAATACATTTAGGGGCAGAACACTATGAACAAAGTGATTGCCTGTAAGCAACAGAGTGAACAACACCAATGTCGGCTATTTGTCATGTTCAAATGAGAAAGTGGTTTTTTGAAGGTTGGTATTATTCTGCTGAAAAGTCGACTCTTTGTCGCCGATTTCCCATTTTTTTCTACAGTCCTGTCTTTTAACTCTACTAATTTGCATGTTCTGCCTTTTGCGAATTCGATGCGTGCTTTACCAACTCGGCCATAAATGGGATTTCTGTTCCCTTTCTTCAGCTTGATTCATACATGAAATTAGTTTCGCATGTAATTTGAGCACTGACATCGCAATTGTACTGCTTCAATATGCAGGGAATAGCCACTAATCTATCAGGCACTTGAAAAATATCAAGCGAATCAAGCACTCACTTTCAGAGGACTAAGGTTAACTCATTCTGTAACTTGCCTTGGTTTGTCTACTAGGTACTGGACTTGGCTAAAATTCGGATTTCCCAGTGGAAGAATGTGGACTATCTTCCAAGCAAAATATTGCAAATTACATCTACTGCAAAGAAGCTCCAGGAAAGCAAGGTAAGGCGGTTTTATGATTTGAAAGGCAATCCGAAAATCTTACATTCCGCCTGATCCTATCCGTACTGTTGTGTTTCCTTCTAAGCCACACTAGACAGGAAACTGTCCGACCCGAGTGACCGATATCGCCTAAAGTTTCCATGGCAATCAAGTCTATTTTAGTGGGCGTGGCTGTTCTCTGTAACCAATAAACATTGTGTTCGTCAAAACAATTTACACTTACAAACTAATACGTATCTAGAGACATCATTATACGGCTATTCAATCTGTTACCTATCTCGTTTTTAGCATCAAATGAACGACAAAGGTGTTATTGCAAATTCGATGTTATGAAACTTGTCGCCAAGCGATGAAGTAGACGTACTGTCTTGGTATGAGATGATCGGTTTTCGATATCTGGTCTATTAACTCTAAGCGATCCCCATTATCCCCGTTCTTTGCACCATTCGTGATATCGATCTACTGCTCATGCCAGTTAACAGGCTATTTCGTTCTTTCCACCTAGGTACCGTCAGCTATGAAAAAAAAGGTAAACCAGCGCCTTTCGTTTGCCTACTAGCACCCTGAGTGTTCTAACAGGTGTACAATTGAGTCGAGATCTGGTGACCGTTTTTGCCTAGGGTGTACTCTTACTCCTTGATCCACACGACAATCTCGAACGCTCAGAGGTCGGTTGCGTACGCAATGTAGTCCTGGAATATGGACTCAGCCCACACCTTGCTCGCAGAGCAGATCTATAAGGATTTCTGTTAATTCCGGACTATCAGTAGTGTGAATCACAATTACTAGTCTGGTATCACTCGTCAACCAGGCTGCGCGTGTGTTGACCCCATGTCGTGGTGCACTGCTCCCAAGATGGATTTTTTTATAAAAGACTCACATCTTGATTTTTTAGTACTGTAGTGAGGATGAGCGATCGTGCCATACTACTCACAGCTGTAGTGGATCTAGACACTACATACAAGTCAAGTGTGAATAAAAATCAAAAGTGGGGAAAAATGAAAGCAACCGATTCACAATAGTTCGTAAAGGTGTGTTGTCTAAAGTTCCACCACATGGAATGAAGTATCCAGTGAATACAAGTTGTCGTGTCGTTCCCAAGTAATTCTGGAAGTCAAAACGAAGATGATTCCGATGGCAGATGAGTTAGGAACTGTGCTCAAATGAAGGCCGATTCCGTTAGTCTTTAACTCTCCAGAAATCCGTACACAAGTGACACTAAACGCAGAAGGGAGAACACAGGGCTCGCGACCTTGGAAGTGTAATTTTTAATTGTTGATTGATTCGATCCGCATGGTTCAAACATCGAATGTACATGTGAATTTAGAAAAGGTGGAAACTGTAAAAAAACAATGGAGGTTACACAATACAAAGTATTGTACAAAGCGCTACACAGTACTGCTATTCAGCAGTGGGGCCAGAGCATATATTTTGATATTGAAGTATTCGCAGAAAAAATATAAGAAACATGATAGTACAGTATGGGATGAAATGGTTCTTGGTACGTAAGGGAACGTAAATAAACTGAGCATTGACGTCTGTGGCAACCGTGACGGCCTGGGCTCAATACCGTACGTAGATAAGTATTTTATTTGTGGTCTCGATGAAACGCATCACCCACATGTTGCTTCCCTGAATAAACAACCCTTGTGCCGTCCGCGTTCTTGGATCACAAAAGTACGTCTCCTGCATTCGCGCTTCAGGTAGGAAAACACCTATCTATTGGTCTATATACCTTCGCCTGAGTGAGTACTTCGACAAGTATACAATTTTACTACCCATTCCGGACGAGGATTTTGTTGTTTCATGAAAACAGCCTGTCTAGCGCGTAAAACGCATTAGGTGACTTCACGCAGGATTATGCGGATAGATATTAGATAATAAGCCGTCGGGCTTAACACAGCTTTTGAACCATGGAAACGACTAGTGAGTCTTGCATTAACAATCTATCATCCGTGGTTCATCACTTTTCCGAGAGAAGTAAACTATGAGAATTTCCAGAGATACGTTCTAGCTTTTGCAACTTTCCGTTTGTTTGCCAAACCACTGTACTACCGGTATTTATGGGGCTGAGTGTAAAATTGTCAAGACTCGGAGACCACAAAGTTCACCGACTCTCACGTGAATCGCTACAGTGCTCCAGCAAAGTTAGAATTAACCCTGACTAAGTTTCAGCGACTAGCCACTTAGGTTAAGTTGTTGAAAGTTATCCACTCATAGTGGACGTGAGCCTGACCAGAAGCTACTACAGCCCAGCGACTCACCGCAACACCGATGTGTAACAACAGTGATGAAAAACTTACCAAAAAGAGTAAAACTGACTAAAAACACGGTTAAATAGAAGGACTAGAAGTGTAATAAATGCAGGCCTGTCACTGATTGTGCCACATCAGTATCTCGGATAGCGTTTCAAACGAGTGACCTGAGTAAACACTAGGGTCACAACATGACAGACAATGCCTACTCACTCTAATCAATAGATGTTTATATCTCGTGACCGGATCGTTAGCTGACCATCAAGTTGTCTTACCCAAGTGTTGATCCTAGTATATCAAGTACCATATCATGAACGCTCAGCTGGTGTGAGAACTACGTGGCCCAACCAACCCAACCTGGCTAGCTGATCGCCCATCCCAGACGTTCTGAAATATGCGCGGAAGAGCGATCGTGTTATTCACGCAGTTATCCTGCCTGAGGTAGGCGAGTGACAATCAAGCATCGTAAGTCTGGTGGTATTTTCGTTTCAAACAGGCCACAGTTCGAAACCATGCGGCAAAACAGAACTTACATAAACCTTGCATACCCCTCTGTTCAGTGATAACCACATGTCATTATGACGTTACACACGACTCACGTTGACAAAGACCACACGTGTTTTGTTACTCTCACCGATGTCATATCAACAGTTTTACAAGCGGACGATATAGTGCTACTCAAGTTGATAAAACTGCCCATAGTCTTAAGTGGATGGTCACAGCACAGATGATCACTGAACTTGATGCGGAAACAAAACTAGGGGTAACCTGTCGGCAAGGTTTCTGAAAATGAAGGTTTTTTCTTGCAGTCGTTTGAAATGTCAGTGGATTGACCAACATGGCAAACCATGACATATTGTCCGGATGTCACATTTTGCAGAATAATCCAGTTTGGAAAAACAACTGTGAAAGGTTTGAGATTCGGCTGGGCTCGAACCAGCGAATGCACCACCGTGACTTTATGCGGAAGCCAATCTAACAATTGAGCTATGAGGCGAAGTTGAATGATCAGAAATTTCACATTTCGGTTCACTTACCCACTTAAAACGTTGCATCTTCTGAAATCCATTAAGTGATTCGGGGGTAAACTGTCCTCGCACATTTTCTACACTGTCAGCATTGGAAGACATCAACGTCACTGTTGTATTACTGGTAGGTGGTGCGCCAAATCTTCTACTATGAAATTTGCTATACTATTTAAAGGCAGCATAATTTTGATGGTCAACTGTTTTGTTGGTGGATTCCAACGTTAACTACTTCAGAAATCTTCCACAGCGATCACTTGGTGGACTTCTAATGAGACAATAGTGTGGATGAGTAATTGAACAGAAATATGAAATTTCTGACCTTTAAGCGTGGTTTCTTAGCTCAGCTGGTACAACAGTTGTCTCTACAGGTCATTCTCGCCGCGGATTTGACTCCATCCGATATTTTGACTCACCACAATCGTTTCTGTTCTGACGTAATAAATCAACTCCACTGTGTGTCAACAGTACAGTTATGTATGCGTCATACTCCGCTTTCTCCATTTTGTGCAATTCGGTATTCAAGGAATCCCACTCATTATCTTCGTAAAGTGTTAGCGAAAGTTGTTATAGTGTTATAACTCTATGTACTAAAAATTGCCTTATACGTTCCGCTTCGATTTTGTTGGGCCACGGTATGGTTCAGAAGGTAAAGTTGAATCTGAAGTCTACTTGTTCGAAAATTCACACACAACCGACAGAGGGAGAAATTGTTGCAACGAGGAACTTGGAACCAAGTGAAGTCCAGCGGGAGCTCAAAACCAGTCCAGGAATTGTGGTAATCATTCCAAGTCCAAAGAAGCAACCGAAAACAATTCACAATTCTTCACTCGATTTGTCCGTTAACTCTGGGTGAGTGCGTTGCAAAAAGCTGAATTTAGCCTCATGGGATGCGCTGTTCCAACATTTCTGTGTCTGTGATTGACCTCCCACTTGATAAACACTTCAATATCCACAGCGTTATGAACCACGTTTTGCACTCTGCCATTTTACAGCACTCTTAAAAGAGACTCAACTTTGCACGAATCAGTAAAAACCATTTTTTCGATGGCGTTAGAAGTTTCTCCAGGCATGAACGATTAACGCCCCCTATGTATACTTGTAAAATAATCTTTTTTATGGCTTCAGATTATAATATGTTATTCCAGGGATGTTCGAGTTATTATGTGTGAGTTTACATACAGTCGGTGAAACGACGAATTAGACAGGAGTTTGCGAACTTCGGATTGACTCTGGAAATTGTCCTCCAAATTACGCTAATGTCCGGAACTGTTGAATCGAAACGATAAAGTCCAAACATACTACATTATCCAGAGCAATATTTGATTAGCAAGTAAACCTGGTGTCAAGAATAAAGACATATAGGCGTACACTAGTTTTCCATAATGCGTCTTCATGCCGGTACAACTATATAATTAGTTAACAGAGTCAGACCGAGATATCGAACAGTTATTACAAAGAAACCAGGTCACTGGTCAATCAGTTGACGATGCTGTGGTTGGTCTGTTACGTCACGCTCGTCCATTGGTATGACCGCGAAGTCTACTTTGATAAGTTCGACCGATATCCGATAAGTAGTAGAGAATTTTGGTTTTCACATAGATTGAACATCACTCACAAGTGATCGCAGCTGTCGCATTCCCATAGACTTTCCAGTCGGTCCCTTTTGAAAAGAAGCACTTGACAAGGATATCCACTACTGACGAGCTTTTATGAAAGCGAAACTCGAGTCTAGTGTTTCTTTTCGAAAGGGGTCAATTGGAGTTGTCTGTGGGAATGCGACGGCTTCGATCGATATTTCTATCTAACTCCTTATATAATTGTACCGATATGAAGATGGATTATCGAAAACATGTCTTCTTATATGGACCTATCTGAAACGCTGAAATCTGGTGACACCCGAAATTCACATTTAAGTTTCCAACTTTTATACCAGGAGGCATTTTCTGTAACATATGGGCTGAATATTTTCGGGATGGTCAAACCGAGATACCCATAACTGTATGAATGGTAGTGCACAGACTATACCACTTGGCTACCACAAGCATATCGGCGCACGCTGACAATTTCAGATATTTCCCAATAATGAATACGCTACTCGTAGGAGCAGCGATACTGCGAAGTGTAAAATAACTGTTGTGCTGGGAGCAGTTGAATATACTGGTAGCTCTGTTACTCTTATGGTGTTCGCTCAACCTGCTGACTCGCTTGTAAACATTTCGTCACCAAGCTAGGTCAAATCGTCACCATGAAAAGAGTTGTTGGTTTTGGAAATCCTATTTCACAATGTTGATTGAGATGTTTGAAGACAGCGGCAAAGATAATAGGCAATAGGTCAAATACCGGAAGATCAAGCGTCCAAGCTGCCAAAAATCAGACAATCAACGTCAAAGTGCGAATATTAGCTAGTAAGCTTTCCTATCTTTTACTCATCTGTTGATGAGGTGGTACTCTCGGTCAGTTAGCTAATACAGTACTCCGGTTTTTTATCAGTCCGTAGACTTCTTTTAGATCCGTTTATGATTGTCGATTGGATGTAGTCTTGAACGTTAAGCTTTGATGACTTCTCGCGCCTATAGGTTTCATGCTTTGTCAAACATTGTCTCGTTCCCCAACGTGTACAGATAAGTTTCGTTTTCCATATGTGCTGATATACGTGACTGCTAGTCGTGTCTTTCTACTGTCAAGCTGTGTTCATATATTCGTATGTTCAGTTCTCCTCCCACTTGACCAACGCAGTACTCATTATATCGCTGGCCTGGTAGTTCTTCTAGATTACAAGTGATGTTTCTTCAGTCGGCGTTTTGTTCTTGACTCTCGACAGTATAGCCTAAATGGTTTTTGTTGGTCTGTACACCATTGTGATTGTAGAAATTTCGTCGTCTTTTCTAAACTATCTTCGATGTAAAATAAACTGATTCGTTTGATGAGAGTAGTATCTATTCGTTGGATCGTTCTGGGGAACAATAAGTTGTAGAACAAAGTTCTTGGAGTGTGCAGTCGAGCGTAAACGTGTCAAACACATGGTGTCCTGCGTTTGTAAATTCCAATGAACCATAATGTGCACTCAGTTGTTTGAATAAAATTTTGACAAAGAGTAATGTGTGTTTGAGGGATGATTGCCGAACAGTTCAAGATTCCACCGATATAAAGTTGTTTTCGAAAGACTCTAGTTGAGTCGTACGACCAAGACAAGTAAAAATGGTAGATTTTAAATGTTCTTTTTTCTTCCAGTGAATGGTACTCGGATGAAGTCATTCTTGTTGAACCAGTGGGTTCCCGTTACGTTTGTGCGTTTCAGGATGACAACGATATAGTCGGCTTAGCTTTCCTAGACCTTTGATTGGGTCACGAGGAGAACGAATTGTTCCTCAGTGCAAAATCTAAGCTGTGGTTGGTGCCCCAATCAACATGCTTTTTAATCAGTCGTACAGGTTTCCGTTGAGCCCAAAGTGGGTTGTGAGATAGAGGTTCATTCACTTCAGGGTATGTGTTCGATTAATCCTATCGCCAGTTTCATTGACTCTGCGTTTCTTTAATAGTGTTATCAATGTCCGTCTGGCTAACGTCGATTGAAGTGAAGAGTGTGATCACGTCGAAGATGATTATAAACTTGTCTTTTTCCGTGATGGTTTGAGGGATGTTCGTGAGAATGTTTTGGATGAACTGACTGAGTGATTCGATCATGACACAACATGATTCAACCCACCCCAAAGTTCCTTTAGTAGCTACTTTGTGAATCCTGTGATACTGTGTTAGGGCGTCCCTTTCTTTCCGTCCTTGAGGAAAAACGATTGACTTCATCCTAGTTGGCGGACCTGCTCAGAGCGGCCGAGAAGCGACCTTGACTAGTTCTTACCCGTCAGACTTATTATTTGGCTGTGCCTATTAGAGACACTAACCACTCTTTTCGGTAAATGTCCCTTTTATGATTCGAGAATGTTCTTATGGCCACTGCGTACTACATAAGTACTTTGGCTTTGTCACCTTGGTCACACACGTTTTGGGGCGGAACAAAGCTGTCTTTTTGTACGCGTTTTTTGGCTTATTTTGAAAGCGAATACGGGAACAGTTGCGATACTTTTCGGGACCGAGATTTTCGTGTTAATTATTGTCGGGAAGAGAATCCGAAATATGCCAAGTGCACCACGATAGCAAGGATGAACAAGCCTATCGTTTAGGGGGTTTACAACATTCTGCACCACTTTGTGGGCGACCAGTAACCGAGGTACACAGACAGCGAAAGAAAACTTATCTAATCAGCATGCTTGTTCTGTTAACCGGTGGAGTCTAATGGTATGTACAGAACTCCAGAAGCGGATTCTACAAGCCTGCAGCCGTCGTCTTGCCCGCTCAAGCGGCCCATCACGTGACAAGCCTAAATCTAAGTGAGGCTCACTGTCCCGACCTGCGCATGCATGCCCACACATCCATCGGCCAGAAAACCCCTTTCCACATACGAACGCACACACACGGTCACCATCTCCACACTGAGCCAATTGGAACGCTCCAAGTGGATACGATTCAGTGCGTCAACACACAGGCACACATGACGTGGTTGGATCCGGATCGGAACAGATAACAACACAACTGAACAGGACAGGACACGGTCTAGATGAGCGCCACTGCATAAGGCTTGTACACCGATCTCAACAATAAAGATCCAAACCATTTGACTGAACCTTTTTGCTGACTATCATTAATATATCAATGATGAGCAGTAGAGAATTCATATAGTTTGAACACCACCTACAATTGATGGCAACTGTCGCATTCCATAGACTTTCCGGTCGGCCCATTTCGAACAGAAGAAGTACTAGACTCGAGTTTCGCTCTCATTAGAGCTCGTCAGTAGTGCATATCCTTGTCACTGCCGGGACTTGAACCACGAACACGCTGTTCATGAGGTAACCGTGTTTACCACTGCGCCATTCACCTCACGTTAAGCACGACCACCAGCACCACCCTTGTCGCCTAGTTCGCCCATTACGTCACTGGTTAGCCTGCCGGTTTGCCTCATTTGAACTCATTTCGATACATTTGGACACATTAATGGGCAGGATTGGGGCGATGTTAACGCCACCGTAATTCCAAAATCAGCGTCTTTAAAGGTCATACTAAACGACTGACTATTGTATGCCATGAAATACCACAACGTGCGTGTGCTGCCTACTCCCTGTTATGCAAAGGTAAATTCCGATATAAGTGGCACTGTTTACAAGTAGACACCAATTTATCGAACTCTTATCGGAGTAAAATAAGTTATTAAACCCGGCTACTTTTTCACTGTTTTACAGGAAACCGTTATTGCTTGCCTTTGACGTGGTAATGGATAAATACGTTGACAGCCCTCCTCACAGTCTTGTTTTTGATAATTCGCAGGTTTTGACCATCGTGGGTTCCCATTTTCTCGGTTTGGAACAGTTTCATAAATTGTCACACGTGTGTCAGGATCGATGCAACCTGTCTGAACTTCTTGCGATCTTGATCATCACCCACCGTTCTCAGTGTCCAAATTAATCGCTTAAAGTGGAGGAATCTTAATTGTTTCATAATAATCGTATGAATACACCACTGCTAAAGTTAAAACAATGGCAGTTACTATTTCGGACTCTCTTTGTACGGAAGCACTCCAAAGTTCTGAGCATGACTACGAAGTGGGTTAACCTGTGGGTCCAAATTGCATACATTTTTGGTTCTGTCCCAACGTGCAATTTTTGTTCAGCCACTCGAATGAAAATCGTGGTAATCACCATAACTGTCTTGGGCATGTGGCTCGGACGACCATTCACCTCAACATTGACATGGAATATTCTAAAAAAGAACAGGAAAGCTTTAGTGAAAACGTTGAAAATCAATAGAAGGTAACTAAGCGGTAGAACTAGAAGTGGCGTGAATGCAACCACGCCATTGACTGTGTTACACTGCGATCTCGGATAGTTTCTCTAGCTAGCGATTTGAGTAATCATGAGGACCCCAACCAGGCAGGTTACACCTAACCAATTTGATCACTAGAGTGGTTAGGTTCTTCATATTTCGTTATCACGTTGTCGCCCGACAACCACAAGGTTTTACCCAACTTTTGTTTGTCTCAGTGTGTAGTACGAGGTAAGGTAAACGTCCAGCTAGCATGTGGAGTACGTGACTCAACCGCCACAGGCCGTCCAACGTCTCGGAATACGCGCCGTATTTCTCACACTATCACCACACTTTATGCGATCTAACTGGCGGAGACAACGATGCTCAAACACACCAAGCCTGTTGATATCTTTTTTGCAAGCAGACCACGTTTCCGAACCACAGTGCAAGGCAGAATATACACATGCATCATATACCCTTCCCTCCAGCGACATTCGGACTTATTTCCGACGCCAAAGATGACGCAAGTTGAAAAAGACAACGTGTGCCTTTACTGTACTCACTGATGTCTCATCGACAGTGTTAACAATTAACGAGATAGTGTTGCCCAATTATGTGAAAGAATCCACAGTCTCAGGTGGGCTGCTTGTAATAAATGAGGTAGGAGTGTGACCGTCCCAGTTTCGAAACGGCACTTTGCATTTCGAAGGAGCGAAGCGAATTCCATACAAACCAGTCCCGTCACTTACATTTTCCAGCATGGTCTGCGTGTCTTTAGCAGAGAGGCTAAATAAGACAATGTTATCCGCATACCCCTTACCAAGAAGAAGTTTATCACTGAGCTCACTGGACTCCTCGAACGAACCTTTCAGAATGTTGTCCATGGGGAAACTGAACGGCAAGGGAGTGATTGGACATCCCTGACAAACGACGGTAGAAGTGACGAACATCTGAGACAGTCGTCCAGTCACCTTCAGTCTACTTAGAGAGTGTCCGTACGATGACATCAACAAGTAGTAGAAGGCAGTTTCGGAGAACTTTACGAGCAACCAAATCAAAAGTATCCTTTAGGTCTTTAAAGACCGCGACCGTCGGCTGTCTATAAGAGTGGCACTGTTCCAAGATCACTCGACCGGATCGTAATCCCGCCTGTTCTTCACGTATCTGACTTCCTCTGGACTAAGTGACCAGACATAATACAAGGCAAGTTAGCAACAGACACATGACTGAGGTCACTATGGTTGCCAAGTAGGTTTCAAGCCCACTTTTTGAGCACAGGAATTGCTGTTGATAGGCCCTAGTCACGAAGTACCTGTTTGGTTTCGGAAATCGTATGGAGGAGTTTTGTCAGTTCTGATATCAACCTCTCCCCACCATCCTTGAAAAGAGAAGGAGGAAGGAGGTCTGGACCAGGAGCCTTATTACGCTTCAATAACTTGAGCTCCAGGACCCCTTCTACTTCCGACGGAGGACCGTCTGGAATGCAATAACTGACCAATCGGATCTCGTCGTCCGCATGATCTGGTTGAGGCCAGCTGAACTGTTCTTCAAAATGTTCAGCCCATCTGTCGAGTCGACGGGATTGACTGGTAATGAGTGAACCATCATTTTCAACTATGTTTTCACTTACACTGACTCGACGGCCAGTACAATCACGGATCAGGGGAAAAAAGCTTTCTGCTATTCCCAGATAAAAAATAGGCATCTCATCTCTTTCCATTGTTCGACTAAGCATTGCTCACGGTCTTTGCGCAAGCTTTCAATTAGCTTGCGTTTAAGTTCTCGACGGTCGTCATCATATTCAGAACCCGGTGGGATCGAGCGACGCTCGTTCATGAGGTCTATCGATGTGACGGAAATCAAGTTCTGTCGCAACTGAACAGCTCTATCGGAACATACCTGTTCACAACATGCTTTCATAGCTTCGACGATTTTTTCCCAGTGTTCGTTAAGATACTTCGTCTAACTAGAACTGGGCAACTTTCTCACCAATGTATTTTGGTAAGCGTCCTTCACACTCTCATCGCTCGAATGCCAGTTAAGCACCTTGCATTCACGAGCGTAGGTCCTCTGGGTAAATGATAAAACAAAACGCTAGTTTGATATCTGAATTTTCAGTTTGCCTCAGAAGGTCAACGAGGGTGTCATAGAACGCATCTTTGGTAGGATCCGAACAGCTGCCCCTCAAAGCGTACGCCAGTATCATGAATACACAACGCCCTTCTGATTTGCGTCGACAGATTTTTACCGTTGTATTGAGTCTGACAGCGCATAAGCGACTGTTCATTGGGATCCAATCGAGCAAGCATTGCTCCGCTCTGGAACTGAGTGCGATTCCCACCCCAGCTTGACCACGAGATTTAGCGTCGGCGTCACCAGAAACCCTGAGAGAGGAGCGCTTGGATCGATAATTATCTAGAGGTGAGCTCAAATGGATAACCGTGCTAGAATCGTAGACTCGCGTCTCCGACACACAGCACACATCAAGCTCCAGATTTGAGAGAGTATTAGCCAGAGCAGCTTGCTGACCGACTTGTCGCAGAGTGCGGACATTAAAGGCGCCAATGTTTACCAGTTGTCTTGCCCTCAGAAAACAATAATCGCCGAAAGCATATGTAAGGCAGAATACTTGGAGGGTAAAATAATAGGAGAAAGTCTAGATCGGTTAATAATGTCAATGTCGAGAGAACGATAACTCCTGATACTTCTCGGTCGTTTATGCCGCGGAAAGGGGTTGGCTTGAGGGACCCCACTCCGAATCTCTGACTCAAAAGTCTGGCCTACGAGACATTAGAATATAAAGTTTTTTTGAGAGACCCCATGCAAAACCAGTGACTCAAAATCCTGACTCACTTCCATGTTTTCTCCTCCTGGCCACCAACTTCAAGATGAACGGTAGTGGTAAATTTGGTAAAACTCGCGTCAAGTCGAAGACCAGGTCGACCCGTGATGGTTTACAGTTACCTGTAGGTCGTGTTTACCATCTCCAGTCCAAGGGTAACTACACTGAACGCGATGATGCTGGTGCTCTTGTCTATCTCGACTAGATACTTCTTTTGGTACCAATCGCATGTGTATATCATGCGTATTTTTCCCAAAGTTGCATAATCTAGTAAAAGGAAACCTGAACGGAAGATGAATTTCAAGATTACAAATATTCGCAATAATGTTCCAGTTCACGTAACTCAGGTTTCGTTGACTGACATTTGTAAATGTGAATTGTATGATCCTCTCACAATGGGCTTGTTCATCAGACATAGCCCCGTATGTCTCTTAATGAGTTCAAAGTTTAACATGCCTTCTCTTTCGACAAAAATTGGTCGACCGGTCTACGCAAGTGTTTATGTTTTAAGTACGTTAAGCAGTTGCATGTTTGCTACGGAAATTTCATGGTCGTGTTGAGGAACAAAATTGCTATTTTTCAATCAATGTACCGCTACGTATGTCAGGCTCAACACTCTTAGAACACACCATAAAAACAACATCGGTAGATACATATTGTGAGGATTCATGAGAGATGAAATTTTTTCAGTTCAGTACATAACGTACCGTAAATGTTTTTAAGCACATACAGTCTGATCGTTGTTTCATGTATTTTGTACGCGAAATTATTCAGTATCGAAATAATGAATTCACATACATGCTTTGAAGCAATGTTATCCACCTATGAGGATGACGAACCACACAATTGTTAAGTATGATATATACCGGAGAAACATCACTCATTCTGTTCAGTTACCCAAACTGATAGGTTACCACGAAGGAAGTCGATCTGACAAGTACCGGAAAACTATTACAGCTTATCTAATCAGTAACAATAACTTGGTCCCACGGACGTGAGTGAGTAGCATTTAAGTACTCAACTTATTAGTGCACAAAAAAACGAGTTGGACAGTCAAATAAAAGAGGGATAGATCGACAGTAGGCAAATGCAGCGAGCGACTCTGTTTGCATGTACACGTTTATTGAACAGCCAATGAGGTGAACAGAATACAGTTAATCAGTACGTGTTCGGTTTCTAATAACGTAGTAGGAACGAGACTGATGGTAGGAAAATAGAAGCATAATCGAAGTTGGAAACCGCAGAGTAGACAAAAATCTACAATAGCAGTGATCGACTTCTGTATATTGGGTTACCACTCTAGTCCTTCTTCCCTTCGATGTTAAATTTTTGATATGCTTCACATTATTCCTTGTACTCAAACTACGCACGCTTCCAATGTGCCAGTAGGAACCGAACGTTCGTTATGCGATTCCTTTCTGTTCACTTTGTCGTGACCGCATAGGAGGCTTGGCCTGGGAAGCCGCTTACTGCACGACATCCACTACAAGTTATCCCAAAACTAAAAACAACGAACACAACCACCATTTTATATTACTGATGAGTAGTCAGGGGTTTGATTAGTTTCGAGTTGAACATCACCTACAATTGACCGCAGCTTTCACGTTCCCATAGACTTTCCTGTCGGCCCCTTTCGAAAAGAAGCATTAGACTCGAGTTTTGCTCTCGTTAGAGCTCGTCAGTAGTGCATATCCACGCCACTGTTGGGAATGCGAAAGTTGCGATCGATCGTGGGTGATGTTCAACTTGAAACTAATCAAATCCCCGGCTACTCATCAGTAATCTAAAATACCTCTTAGCAAGTTTAATGAGGTCGGAGACGTCGACCTGTCTAGGAAGTCCTAATCGCGGGGTTATCTATTAGAGTTAACAGACAGTAACTGTGTCTCCTATCGAGACGATCGGGCAACCTGGTCATTACTCACAAGCGAAAGTGGTTGAGCGTTCACGTGCGATGATAATTCGGTCGTGCCTAATGTGAAATGAATGGTGCAGTGATAAACACGGTCGTCTCACGGAAGCGTGACTGGAGTTCTAGTCTCGGCAGTGACATGGATGTGCACTGCTGATGAGCTCTAATGAGAGCGAAACTCGAGTCTACTGCTTCCTTCCGAAAGGGGTCGATTGGAATCGTCTATAGGAATGCGACGGTTGCGATCAATTGTGGGTGATGTTCAACTGTTTTATATGGCTAACGTGCATTCGCACTCTTTTGGCAACAGTGCATTGCCGTTCGCCTTGGTGACACATCCAACGTAGTGCGCATATGCGTTTCCAATAATCGCCTTTGGTCCCCCATCTTCCTAGCGTTAAGGCCTGCCTTTTATCTCCTAAGCGCACGAGTCGTGCTATACTACTCACAAACGAAGTTGCGTGTTATACAACTTCACTTGCTAGTAGACTACTGTACACATGAAAGACCATAACCTTCGTATTCATCTCCGTGACAATGGTGTGCACCACTGACAAGCGCGGACATGAGCGGAGCTCGACGCTAATGCTTGGTTTGGAAACAGGCTAGATGAAAAGTCTATTTGAATGCAACGGCTGTCATCAAACCTGAGTGACGGTTATCATGAACTTGACCAAATCTCCAACTACTTATCAGAAATGTGAATAATTTACCTATCAATCAATCACTAAATCACCCTCAATTTTGCTACCCCATTTTGTCTCACCACTCATTAACTGCATATGTATTCAAATTTGTGTCACACAAACCCTAGAGCACAGTGATGGTTGGTGATTAGACAAGCACCATTTTTTGCGTATACGCATCCATAATTTATCTACTTGGTCGTCAATATCGATATGTAACCAAAAAGAATGATCGAATTATGGCTCGTTCTTGTATCAGGTTGTCTTTCTGGCGTTCTTCCTATGCATAATTAATATCCTGATACAACATACCAAGTCAAAATAATGTTGTTTCACAAAAGTCTTCCATTAGTGTTTTACACGGCTGAACTAAAATTTAGTGGCTTCAGTACTTCGCAAAATTTACTCAGTCGTTATTATGTCTGCGAATAACAGTATATATTGTACATTCAAAAGAAAATGACTAACGTTTTATCCACAATACTCGTTTTTTGTTCTAAGTTTTTGTTTCAAGTCAATGCTAAGCATGTAGTTAGCCTATTTTGAACACCCGTCATGTAAGTGTGTCCGTGGGAAACACCAAATCAAGTACTGTTTATGGAAGCTTCTCTAAAAACTACAGTGGACAACTGGATCGCCAGACCTAGGCGACGCTGATCTTTACCTGTACAGGACCTTCTGTGAGACTGACACGTGCATACAAGAATCACTGAAAATTTTACAGCTGTAGAACACCTGCTGCCAAAGTATCGGCAGTCGAAGACGAGAGGAATGATGGAGGCTTCTGCTACATCCCGAAGAAATGTTACAACGATTCTGAACGTACAGTTGGATATACTAAACGTCCAGTTTGTCCAAAGACCACGAACATCGAGTCAGATCTGTTGGATTGCAGTAGCACGTTGTTAAAAAGTGAGTGGTTATCCGACGGATTTTTGTTCGCAGCCTTAAAAGCGGGAGGAAAAGTGGCTCAGCATTGATGTTCCGAAGTCAAATAGAAGTCAGTGCAATGACGGCAATGAAAGTCTGCTCTAACAAAATAATTCTGAGCCTTATGGTCGAAAGGGAAAGCCACAGCACATACTTTCTGACAGTTCTCAGTAGTTTTGCTGATCGGCCATAAGTCGGGTGAAACTACGATGTTATAATGTTTATCTACTCGGGTAAATCCACTGGCGGATAATCTGTAGAAATTTGGCAAATGATGTTCGATTTTCGCCAGCAGTGCATCGACCTACATTATTCCGGTTTCACAAACCGCCCTCTAGAGCTGAGTCATCTACTGTATTCATTTGACCTAACCCCAATTAATAGTCACCTAGGAGTGGATAGGGTATGAGCAGGAAAACTGTTTTTCAAGACATAAGTAAAGTGTATAAAACAGATGGATTCCGCGGGTATTATTTCGAAGACTTATAGTACCATTATCGTATTACGCTCAGGCCGTACACTTTTGAGCTTAAAATTGTTTTTCTCGTTTTATTTCCAACTGAACTGTTCTTTTTTAGACATGTATAAGCAATTAGCTATATCGGTTTATGTGACAGATTGCTATTTATTTTCTACTGAATTACGTCACAAATGAGTACGTGCAGAAATTCAGCTTTTGTTTCTGAAGCAGGTTTAGTTAAATTGACTGGCTGAATACATACAATTATTTTAAGAGTCCACTTTTACCTATTACGATTACGTTTACTCTAGGTTTTCAGTCATCAGTTCCTGTTATGGCACATTTCATTTTGTGCGTTTGCTAATTACTTCAGATCCTTCGTATACACAGTGGAGCAAAGATGGATAGTCAATTATTTCGACTGTAACAAATGTGTGATGTAGTGGTGGTCAATCCAGGTTCGTTATACAAGAATGCCGGCTGAAATTGAGCCCCCTATCTGGCCAGAGATGTGCACCACTGATTAACTCTAACAGGGAGAAAGTTAAAGTCCAATTCAAGTGTTTGAAAA
Source organism: Paragonimus heterotremus (assembly GCA_013368495.1). NCBI lineage: Eukaryota > Metazoa > Platyhelminthes > Trematoda > Plagiorchiida > Troglotrematidae > Paragonimus > Paragonimus heterotremus. The sequence goes on from LUCH01000511.1 coordinate 58,466, forward strand.
GTGGCAACTGGAATCGTTTAGCTGTCCCCAAGACTGCGGTCTGATATGAGTGATGTTCAACCTGTGGCAATTTAAATCCCCATTACTCATCGGTGAGAAAAAACGTTCAGTCAGTCGAATTAAGATGGTAACTTACACCTTGCCAATAAGTCTTGAGTATCGATTGATTAAAGACTGGAGCTAACAGGACAGTTATCGAGTCTCTTTTCGTGACAACCAACCACTATCGTTTTACATTCAACTTATGAATCGACATTGCTACGATAAATAGGCTGATTTTACACGCAGACAGACCAAACTATACTACAGATCCTGATGAAAATATCCGATGTTGATTACTTCCGACAAGATTAAATCTCGGTTGGACTGTTTATACTTCCGGAGTGAGCTTTTAGATGCTAGCTTGCTAATTACAATACGTTGTAAATAGTATGGGTAAAACCAAACATCCAAATAATATCAGAAGGATGTGTTACCAAAGTGTAATGCAAATAACAGACAAATATAACAGGTGCATTAACAACAAGAGTCCGGATAAAATACACAGATGTAATCCGGGAATGTGTTAGTGTAGTGTTGGGTGGAATCCTGTAAATGTCAATGTAAGAATCTACAGGATGGAAACAATGTGTAGTCCACGGAGCACTGTAGCTGTGGTTTGTTCACCGGCGCGAGAGAGGCCCAAACGAGTTGTGTTCACACGTGTGTACGGTCTCGTTGTCCTGTCAGCTCCGATGAGGACAGAGCTGAATCACGTGTCATAGGCTAATGTCCGAGATGAGGTTGTCTGTTTTTCTTGCTGTGGCTGCGTGTGTGTGTGTCTGCTTGTGACATTGTCTACAATGGTGTTGACAAACTGTGAGTCGATCGCAGTCACTGCGGGTTCATACGGGTAAGGGTAGCTCAGCGGTGGCTGTGTGGCCATAACATTCAGGTCAAATGCCACAGTAAGTCGGTCCAGGCATATGACCTTGACCACACAACGATATGCTGCTACAAGCTAAGTAAATAGATTGGCTTAATACAAAAAATGCGTCCAAACGTAACTGGTTTTCATCCATGTGGATCATATTAAGTCCAATCATACTACGTTTTTAAAACTTGTTCTGTTTGATGTGCCGTACTACAATCACATCTTTGAATTACCGTCCAATCACTATCTGACCCCAGAAGGAATCTAGTAATCATTCGATTGCATTTCATTTTTCGTCCAGGTAACGTAATTTTCCTGCAAACATGGTTTTGCGATTTGTTCTTGTCCAAATTTGAAATCATTTGTTTATGGAATATAACTTCCTTTTCATCAAGTGTATGTGAAATCGTGGTTAGACTGACTCACTGCGTGACTTTTCGTATTGTGCGTAACAGTTTTTGATTTAAAGCCTATTAGCAAAAAGACGTAAAAATGTCCCATAGTCTGAGTACTTGATGGATAGTACTAAGTCGGCTTTCACAGTTCTTAGGTAACCACGATTAGTACAGACAAGTTTACGATTCTTTGTAATTCATTCGTAGAATGGCGTTTTCAGTTGTGCCGTCTGCCAGAACCTGTCACACTAGACTTACTTTTGGTTGAAAGTAGGCTGATGTTACTTCACCCTGAAGTTTTGTCAGTGGTCTCAGTTTCTGACAAAGAGTTTGCTGAAACAAATCTTGATGAAAGTCAAGGCTTGGCCTTGTGATATTCACTACTCTGACCGTGTATAGCAGGTCATAGACGTGCTTCCTGGATAAAACAACCAACCCTTTTATTCTGACAGTTATTCTCTCTTAAATCTCTCCAAGATGTTTGCTCCAACTCTAAACGGCGCGATAACTCTCACTGTTTTGTCCTGCACAGCGTAAACAAGTCAACGCACCGACATAACCACATGGAAATTCCTTGGTCTCATTGGAGCTAAATGTCATCTTAGATTTTATTCTTTCGGTTACTGCCGCTGACACCACGTTGTAATTTGGACCAGTAGCAAGTTGAATAAACTCGCAGCTGGGGATGAGAAGGGTTTTGGGACAAAGTAGTTCGCACGCACCATCTTGGCGGCGGATTACGTGAATAACAGTCACGGCCTCAAAAAATGTTTCACACTAATGTCACCGGATATGAAGACGAATACTAGACAGTAAACAGATAGAAAAGGTTTTGGAGAGCATTATTCGCTTGGTTATTCATACTGAGCGATTTTTCCTTATGTAAACCGAATGAATAGAACTCGTTGAGTGAATGGTGTTAAAGGTCAGTGACCGGCTGAGTATGGCATCCCAGGATAAAGTTAACCGGCCGATGGCGTCGAATAAATTTTCGTGGCGTAACGGGAATGCTTCTTCTCGAACTTCTATTTTACTATTTTACTAATACTTACATCTGGTTTTCATAGGTGGATGATGCTCGGTGGTCAAACTATAATACACGCAGTTGCCAACTCAGTCGACCTCTGCACTACAGGCAAACACGACCGTTGCTGTACCCCGTGATTACCTGGCAATATTACACTTAACCTTCTACGCATAATCTCATGAGGGCTGTGACTACACAGAAGTCGCTGTGCTTACATAATGGCTGGACATCTGATCAAGTATGCAACTTTTTAATTTTTCTTCAATCTACGTAAACCAGCTACTTCGACACATTTGTTTACGGAAGTAGAGAGAGACAGCTCTTCTAACCACAACCCATAAGCTGAAGAGCGACCAGCCGATTGCGACAAGACTGTTATGTCCAAGTCATTGTGGAGTCTTTTGGGCATCTTCCCAAATAGTGGGGACTGGCACCCATGTAATTTTGCTGCTTGCTCCAAGAAGCAACTGGCGTACTTCACTGCTTAATTTGCTGCTAAGTGTTGGCTCAAACACAGAAATTTTCATCCGTTCCGCAAGCCCGTAATTCATTGAATTTGTGTTTCTTCCTTCTATTATAAGCAGTCATTACTTACGTTCTACTAGTGTTCAGGTGGGCAGTCCTGTTTCGTTGACTTTCTGCTGCAAACCAAGCGACTAGGTTTTGTTTTCTATTTCATTATCAATGTGTTCAGTTAGTTTGACCTGTTATCACTTACTCGTAAAAACGATGTGGTCTAAAATGAACTGAGATCTCTATCAGCAGTAAAATCTGTGATAGACTATTATGTTGCACTGGAGCTATTCAAACGAACAACCGCTAATTGGCTGGTCCACTAGGTAACTTTCACGTTCCGTCACGGCACCAGCTATTGTGACAGGCGTTACACGATACATGACACTACACAACAGCCGATGTGAACAAGTGGCGTACCTCTACATCCGCTGCCAGTCCAGTATTCACAGTTTATTTGTTCATCTACCCTATGTGAAACATACACACGTTTTCCACTGTCGCTGCCAATTTTCGGGTTTCCGGAAGTTGAGGGTTGCTTTAAGGTCTATTGAAAGTGATTCTTTTCGATTTCATGTCACGTTACTCATTTGGGTTTCTCAGTAGTATGTATCATTCATGGTCCAGGTTCATTGACGCAACTATTTGACAGCTCACTATTCACAATGGGTCAGATTAGAAGCGAAGTGGGCCTGAGCTCGCGTGATTATCCTGTATTGGTATATCGCACTCACGACGAAATACATCATACCATCTTTGTTCACACCTCGTTCCAAATGACTCAGTTTAAGGCAACAACCCCCACAGTTCGTGAAACTGAAACCAGCTATGGCAAAATTGAAACGCGGTAGTTAAAATGATGGAAACTGTTTACGGTCACTTCAGATGGACTGTATACTGGATAACCGCAATAGTAGTTGGCCAATACCGCATGTTTTCTACAGAAGTACAACCATGGTTGCTGCACCAGAATGTCGCACATGACAGAATGTCACCACAGAAAAGAACGTTGTGATCGATAGGAGGCAGAAATTCACTTACCATGTACTAAAACACCTTATGTTCTTTGCTACTACGCGTAATGAAATTTTTGTTTTCTGTCAAGTTATTGCGCGAATATCTTATCATTCAAAACGGTGGTTTTCACACCAACATATCAAGTGTGTGAGGTAGTCCAGATTCGCACTTAGTCATTATTAGTCATCATCACTCATCACAGACAGCAGTACGTCAGTGGTTCCCATTGATTGTTAACTGCCATACAATCATTAAGAAAGTGGCAGTATTTATCCTGAAGGGAAAAAACAGATGAGAGGGACCTAACTACTGAAACTAATCACGTCTATATCTAAACGTTCAACATCAAGGTTGAAAACAAACCGATCTATAAAACTGAAGGTAAGGCTTTGTACAGTTTCCTGATGCTTGTCACCACCTCTGCCATTACATGCACTCACTTCACAGACAATATGATCAAACAACAGAAGAATTCGCGCCACAGTACAATCACTGGATATTTGAGGTAATGACTCTGTCACTGTCAGTTAGTACTGTTATTTGTCACTGACCGCTTACGTTTTAGACATTCATCTCACAGGTAACTTTTAAGAAGTCTTATCCACTGATTCACAGCATGACCACGAACGTGACAGTATTGTGCTCTCCACTTCACTTTACCGCTGATCAAGTTGAGTCGTCTGCATAGTGATGCTCGTCTTGCATGTGTTAACCTCCATTGTAGCTAGCCCTGTAGATCCTTACTTCTATGTCAGTCCGTGGTCAACACATGAGTCGTGATCCTTTGAGTAGCCTTCCCCGATAGCGGATGAACGATTAGAAACTTAAATTCTGGTGCACACACAATAAGGCAATTTCTGTTGAAGCAAAGTTATCGAAATCTATTATCGGAATGATACAGCCGTGAATGTCACAGAAACATTGTTGTAACACAGATAACTGAATAGTTGAATCGGCTGTCACGTCAAGGGATTTCATGGCGGTTCCATGGTTGACCCTCGCACGCATTCAGAGGTGACTGTCCGAAACACGATATTTCTAGGCAACCCACACTGAGGAATGAATGTCTGAGACTATCGAACACTTTTGTCGAGGAAACATACCGACAAGGCAGTAGAATGATGTAATGTGCCATCCAATCATGATTGCCAGTAGGGATTCAAGTGTCGCTTTCTGAAGTTTTGGTTAAACTTGACCTAGAGACCCCTATTTCATCATCCGTTTTGCAAATAGAAAAAAGGCCTGATCTCAGGTAACAAAAACGCCACCATCAACGGAAATATGTAGCATTCTACTGCATTCGCAATAGATGACCTAGAAATTATCACATATTATTACGTGGCGATTAACTGTTCGTGAAAGAAACTTGTTTTAACCAGATATGACACAGTGTTGCTCAGTCAACTTCCTAGTACTGGTCCAGGGGACCACGTTACTCGTGATAGGAATAACATTAAACACTAGCATTCCTGATAATCCTCATGTAAGCAATTAACGTTCGACGTAGATTTTAGAAGTGAAGGTGTTGTGTTATCGCCTGTTTCCGTAAGTCTTAGCGGATTTCCCAGATGAAGTTCACGTGATTCTGCGTACTTGTGTTAAATACATCATCAACATCATGAATTGTCTGCTATAAAAAAAAAACAATCCACGTTATTGTAAATTTGGTACCGACGAGTCAGTACTAAATGCTTGCTTCTACCAGTTTTCGTATTCTCACCGTTTTGTTCAAATACATTCTAAACTGAAGTTTAACAAATTACTTGTTTAGAGACCCTGTGTTGAGTTTAGATACGTTTCATTGTTCCTAAGATATTTCCCCTTCACCAATAAGATTGTGCATAGCACATGACGTAAACTGATATACGCTAATCTACTTTGATTAACAGTTATGTGTTATGAGAACTTTCATATCTAGATGTACTTCTTCAGTCAGCCTCTTTGGTAAATCTGTGATTAGTACTCAGTCTAAGCTATTCATGATAGTGGAAGTTAAAACGTAATGGTAGTGAAAGCATCACTTACTGTCTTGGGGTTTGAATAAAAAACCCAAAGATTATCTTTTTCTGAGTGTAAATTTGGTAACCAACCCAAAGTTTTTACTCATCGTTCTCATGGTCCTGCCTACACGTATGAATACATTCTTTTACTTACGACTATTTTGTAGACTAAGGTCTTTTAGTGCCGGTTTGTATGGTGACCGACCAATCGGATCACATGGTGTTCGACCTGTGTCTGCACTGGAAGCCACATCAAATAGTCACTGTCGACCAAGCTTCGTCAAACAATCCGGTCGATTGGGAAATCTTTACTTGTTTAACAGCTTCCCACAACCTACTCCAACGAATACTGAGATGTCCAGTCAGCTGGATCAACCGATGAGTAATGACAGAGGTTCATGCCTGTGCCACGACAATTTGGAATTCGCAACTCAGAATGCTCGTATTCACCGCGTTAGTGTGGAACGTCAATCCATACGCCAGATAACACATAAGGACGTGAACATGAAAGTAACCTTAGTAAGTTTACATCAGTGAACTCGACGTGTTTTTTTACTACTGTCGATTCTAAGAATCTCACTTGGTTACACGTTGGTCACATTCATTAACTGTTTCTTCCGGTGACCGCCTAATCAATAAATGAAGCTCTTAAGTGAGGGTAAATTTGAAATTTTGTGTTTTTTCACCCTGTCTAGGCACGTTTAACTCCACCAAATGAGTGTTCGCAGTGCAAATCTCCACAGCTTTTATCACCAATTGCAGTAAATCTAATCACGCGACACTTACCCAAGGTTGATCTGCCTACCGATTCACCGTCACCCAAGCCAAATCCTGTCACAGATGAATTGTCCGCAATCACTGCTCCATTGGATCTGGGGGATTACGCACAAACTGACGATCTGTCTGCTAGCTTCGAAGCTAGTATGTTGGCCAGCCTGAAGATGGCGTCAAGCTCAACTAACTGCCGGCAATCCGATTTACAAGCGCATATGGATGGAAGCAGTATCAACACAACGTTTGCTTCAAAATCAAATGAACCTAAGCAATCTCCTATAAAATGTAAGGGACTCTATTCATCCCAATTCACCACACGGATTCCTTTACCTCAAAAAACGTTCGGTTAGTTTGCTTCCAATTTTGGTTGGTTGGCACACTTTTATTGAAGTGAACTGGCTAGTCAACGCCATTAGAACAGCGACAAGTCAATTGTACACTTAAACATTACACTTGATAATTCTTTATAGAAAAGACCATATCTAAAGTGAAAAATTGATGCCAGTTAGGTGGTCTTCACTATTTTAATTGTACTGTTCGCAGCATGTTTACCAGAGTGTGTGTGATTGTATCTCGCTACCAGCTGCCCATGTGCTTTGACCATAATGCAAACCCTTTACCTATTGTCGTAGTACGAAATCTATGGGAACTTGCCTGAACGCTAAGCTCATTTTCAAATAAGTCTACACATTTAAAGGCACATGACAACATAGTTGTTCATCTATCGTCAGCGCATTGTTTGTAGCAACAACACGGCTATACCTCGAGACACCATACAGCATTACCAGGCAGCAAGCTGGGCAAGTTTCAGCATTTCGTTTTGTATTGTTTCGATTTATTTTTTTCTTTTCATCATTTACTTAGCTTATTAGTTTTGTCAATTTTACAAAACTAACGTGTTTATAAGACTTTACGGATTGGTTAGATAGCACTGGTTGCGAAAAAGTCTGACTGTTGACGTCTACGGATCATGCTCAGAAGCAGCAAGGTCTCGCAACAATACTATGACCTGTAATTTGTGTAACTACCTCATCCCCTGCAAGTGCTATCCGGAGTTTTCAGTAGCCTTGTATTTAAGACCTCGAGACTCATCCAAACCGGCCCTAAGGTATCACTGCATAACTTGTCGATGAAACATTCCTAAGCAGAACTAAAATTACACACAGAACAAACAACACAGTAAGCTTCTCAAGTCTCACAGCATGCACCCTTAAGACCGCCAGTGTCAGCTGACCTTATTTTGGTCACACCCAGCCGAAGTTCTCCACCTTTCTTTATCGCCAGTAAACTAGTTTTGAGAAAACAACGCCGCTGTGTCTGAGCGCTGTGATGCTTCCCAGTCGACCATTACCACCAACCAAGAAAGCTCCAAGCGTGTGTTCGAATGTCAGAATCATGCAAAGATTCCTGAGCTCAGAACACAAACACACCCAGAAGCAATTAGTGTCCTGAGTTCGCTGAACGTAGCATCGTCATTTGTAATGCAGTACAGGGCGAAAGCAAAAATAAGAATCGGATGATCAGTTACAATAGAGATCTCTTCGCAAATTACTTAAGTTAGGTTTGGAAGATGAACCCACACTCTACAGACTTCGCGAACCTTGCTGAGACAGAAGCCAGCAGCTAATCCTTGTCACGCTCCGTCAGACAGCAGACACCGAGAAAGCTCTGCTAACGGCATCTTTCCTAACTTAACTTGGTGGTTCCGGCTTGAGAGCGAGAAGTGACTTTCCTTTGGCTACCGAACAGCATACTGTCGTCCCAAAACTTCCAACTATGACCAACAGCGAAGGGGAATTGAAAGATGAGAATGCACCCACAAACGAGACAATGACTGGTGGACGTTTATTCGAGTCAAACGATCTCACTCCATAGACTATTGCGAAACATAGTCCTTACAATGGAGGTGTTATCCGCCTCGAACTCCTACTCCACGCAAATAAACCAGGATTTGAACGAGTAAAATCTGTTACTAGCAAACCTGTAATTGTGGTTGAGACAACAGGGAGACCGGAGATAATCAGTAGCACTACACTTCCTACACAATCAAAAACCCTGCGCAATCGGTGTGGAAAAGATTGGTCTTGCTCAGAAGGTACCCGTTGCTCATTTAGTGATACAGACTATCTCCGAAAAATGCACGTTGCTACTTGCATGTAGCTGATGGAATGTGATCACTAATTCTTTTTCTCTAAAAAAAAAATAAAGTGCAGGAATTGCAACAGTTTGTCGACTCAAAGAAGTCTGAAGTGATAAGTGTGATGAAGACATGGCTATCGCCTTATATATCCGACCAAGCGATAGATATCCTTGATTACTTCACATTTCATAATGATCGGTTGGTCAAAGTGGAAGGATGCGCGACAATCTACGTTAGCACTGAATTACGCTCAGTCCTAAATAGGAGATCATGCCCTGCTCTTACCTTCCGAGTCTCTGCGGAAAAGTGTTGTCACATCTCAGTTATCACATACCATCGTTGGCGTTGTTTATCGTAACCTCATTAGTAGCCACGGAATAACAAGAAACAATGCACAGCGCCATTGACGGGAGTTTACAGTCCGAGGAGGTCGTGCTCTCGTTTTGGATGACTTCAGTCTCCCGTACACGTGTGTTATTAGTGAACTTACCTCTGGCAGTGCGGCCACTTATCGTGACAATCCTGTGCAGGAAGTGGGACTCATCGAGTACATCAATCAACCCACAAGATGGAAACAATGTTACAGACCTGACCAATTATCACGTACAAAATCCACTTCCTACTGTTCGGAAAGGTTTCTATGGCACATAGGTGGTATACCGTCTCTCACGGTCCTTTCAGGACTCTGCTTCTGAATCCGAGTCGGCAGAAATACTACTTCACTGGGCGTCTAACTTCAGCACCAATACTGTAACATCATCATTCACTACGATTTTCAAGCCTAATCATCCTTCACGTTCATCTTACACATTGATCAACTTACGAGCCCAACTACTATTGTTACGCACTTATAAGTTACCCAGGATTGATGAGATACCTTCACTTACGCAGAAGGAATTCGCAGATGAGCAGGTGAAATTGCGTGCTCGTTTATTTCAAAATTCACAAACAGTCGATAGTATTCCAACATTTGGAAAGCACTGTCGTCACTCTCATCGACAAAAGGGATTTGAACAAACACTAGTAACTTCAGACTAGTTGCTCTATTAACAACTATGTCAAAGGTCTTGGACAGCATAGCGGACGATTCCGTAACAGTTTACTTAAATACTAAGTATCTCTTGAGGCTGGATTAACACGACCTCAAACATGGTCACTCATGCACGACTAGCCCACTAGTTACAGTTGACTTGTGGACGACAGCTACCAGAATGTGCTTCCTAACAATAGACCCTGTGTTCTTAGGTTTCGTGAAATTTTGGGATAAAGTCGATCACAGTATTCTGCTGGACAAAGTGGATAATCTGCATTTATGTATTGAGAGTCATATATGGCCCACGCAATGACTGTTTTTTTGGTGTATATTCGGTTAGCGTCAATGGCGAGTTGTCTAGACCATTCAAGGCCACAACTGGCATGAAACAAGGCTCCATACGAAAACCACTATTACTCCTAGCCTAAATCAACAAAATTTCAGCTGTAACTCTCCAACAGTTATGTGTGCAAACGATACGTAGATTCGTCGCATTTTACACAGTGCCGGAGAAGCAGAAAACTTTTAAAGATACATCTATGGTCCATGTTTTTTAGCATGTCCAAATCGGAGGTTATACACCTTTGTAATCACATTACTAGAACACCCAGCATCAGCGATGCTACTTTACCTACTGTCTACCAAGACAGTGACCTAGATAATGTGGTCATAACGCGCCTCTGCTCTAGTACTAACGTTATACTGCTGACAGAGAAGGGCACTAGCAGGCTAGTAATATTCAGTGGGGTTTATGGGAATTCCAAATCGATACCTTTCAATGCCTCGCTGGAAAAAAGACTTAATCGTTTCAGAAGCTATTTAGAGCAGAGCCATCAGGAGGGTTTTTGGTTTACATTTTTTATCGCAAGAGAACTGTCTTTCGAAGCTGAAACTATTTCTCCTAGCCTACTGGCGTTTGAGAAATGACCATACACCGACACAAAATTATGTTTCCGGATAATCTCAACAAAAACCTCCCCACCTCCGCTGATACGGTAGATTACAGAAGCCACGGTTACACGCAGCAGCCTCCTATATAGACGGCCTAGTTTTGTCCCCTACTCCCGAGTCTGCTTAACACGAAATGTAAAGCCAGCGTTGGTTGACTTGGCAACAACAGTCGATGCATTGAGGACACAGTCGAACGACTGAATTAGTCCCAGATGACCATTGACAGTCGAGCATATACAACATCATGTACCTTCATTATTGTCGTGGTTTCCTCCTCTCCACTCTTCTTCCTCTTTTCTAGTTTCTGACTTTCTTCTCAGTACAGTCTTCGAGTTCTTATTATTCCAGTGAACCAGTCAATATGCTGACTGATGATCTGATTACCGTTGAGGAGTCAGCGATTTTGGTCCCAAAATGATTAGTGGTCAAAAAGAAATATTCAGATAATATGCTCCGGTCACAAAATATGAGATTTATGAAGCGATATTAAACTTTTTACTCCCGCATTTCTGAGTGCTGTAGTTCAACTGCCGGTGAGAACTAAAAGATATAGTACTGAGGAGTTCAAATAAGAGTCTGAGTGGTAGTTATTTTTGAAGCAGACCGGCTGAGAGTATTTATCTGAGCTCGATGGTCGTGGTCAAATGTGAATGGTACTCAGACGGTGGCAAGAAACTTGTTCAATAATATTAAATTCCCAATCAAATTTACAATCAGGAACGTTTGCAATTTTGTGTCGGTTAACTTTCAGCAACCCAAATGTGGCTCGCAGTGTATGGAAAGGGGTTAAACACTCTTTGACAAATAATAAACAGCACTGAGCCCACACAAACTATACTTGTACAATCGATACCGTTCAACAAAAGCGATGATCATGGTTTTCATTAGTATCGATTAGCCGACTTCGGCCTGACCTGATAAGACACAATTCTCCTTCTTGGTTTGTTGCATTCTAACGTACGCGCACTCACTTTTTGACACCGGACACCAAGAACGTGAGTGACGCAAGGGTTGTTCGTTCAGGAAATCAACGCAAGAAGTGTGTGCTAACAGCAACTCGAACACTAACACTCATTTGGACATAACAGTAATCGTGCGATGCCACGGTTACCAATGTTATGCCCATGCATGGAAAACCACTTATTTCCGAAGTGCACACAAATTTTCCTTGTATCTTTTCGTGGTTACCTCAATGCCCAAGTATGTGCTTTTGTCTCACTACTCACAAATAGCATAGTGTGAACGTTCTTCCTCATTACACTACGTGATCTTTGCTAAATGTCATTCATTGGGTAAACAACAGACTTTTACTCTACTCTTCCTCGCCTATCACTTACGTCTGACTTGACATTACATTGCTAGTACCATATACATTTGAAAACAAATGCTCAACCAGAATCAAACCATTCTTACACAGGTGGTGTTTTTAACGTAAACTGACAACTCTGCCTCGGTCTTCCTTAATATTATCGTCTTAAAATATCGGTCACTCTGAATGAAAATTACTGTAATAAGCTCTTACAGCTGATATCAGTGGCACTTTGGCCCACTCCATTTAATTGGTCAGGTAGCAGCTTATGCATAGGTGGAATAACCACAATATGGTATTATGGAAGTGCCCATGTCAACACTGATTCTGGCTTGCCGTGGGTTTCTACACATGCACTGTGCTATATAACGTCCTGTTGCCAAATATTGACTACACAGTCCGCACCTTACACCCCGATCGATCAACAAATTCGGGCCTTTCACAGTCAGTCTGTTGAGCTCGATGAACTTATGCTCAATCGAGTGACATTTTAAGTGATTGACATTAAGCCTATCAGTACAGAGAAGCAAACAAGAAAAATAACTTGCTTTATTCACTCTGCTTGAATGGATATTCGTCAAGTGCAACGAGATGCGAGCGCCAACCTTCCTCTTTTTCGTGTCGTTGTTTATTGATCCTGTCCATTTCGCTGTCCAATGGCATGTATTAATTCCCAGTATATGGATCGAATGCAGAATGATTCCAAGCAAGCGCTCTTTGTTTAATTTTGCCCGATCACCTCCGTTTTACCAGTGTGCAGTGAAATTTTTTGAAACTTATTCACAAATCAACACACCATACGTGGTTTCAATCTAGGCAAATATAGGCAGTAGGACGCAAGATTTACATAAGATGCCTAGAGTCTTAACTGTTATCCGATATTTTTGCTTGATTAACCGTCAACCACTTCAATTGTCTGGATGAAAAATTACGCACATTGAATATTTTCCGTAATACGTGAGTGACATGTTAATTTAGTCTACTTCGTTGGATTACTTCAGTTCCCCCGACACTTGGTCACCATTATCCCGAAACTCCTGTCACACCAGACAATCTACAGCTGCGGCAGATATTTACCAATGAACGCTACTCAGATTACAGTTTCAGTGACGAAGAAACTTCTATGGCCACTACAACCGCCGGGCTCGGCTCACTGATTGACTTTCCTGTCCGAACGAGGCCATTAGGACAGAATCCAGATACCCGTGGTGCTACACCTGTTCCAGACGCCTGGTACTCCAGTAAAATTGAACGAGATGATAGGTTAGAGTACTTCACACCGCAGGATCAACCGCACATAGATCAGAATGCTTCTGGAGACTGGGCCTCGGACTACAACAGTCACCGAGCATGTGATGTAGCTACGCTGTTGTCAGTAAACAGTGCTGCTTTACAGTAAGTTAATTGGCAAATTCGCGTATGCTTTCAGTGTGAATTTGACTAAATCACATTGAGCCATCGGTCTGAAAAGGTTGTCTAAACGTACCAGATAACTGAGAGTAGCGGTGACTCTAATACGAATGACGATCAAACATTTTTGCCAGAATAGTCGTTGATTAGCTACAGAGTCTTTTCAAACGACCATTTTGTTATGCGAACGTTCACTCTCACTGTGATCGTCTTCCAAAGTCGTCAACAAACCTGGACAGAATGCTACTGTATCACCTTCGTAAATTACCCACAACTATGGGTACCTTCTGCATCTGAAGAGCAGAAGCACCCCTCAAGTGAAAAACCAACTATACAGATTAGATTGACATAAAAACTAACTACTCGATTCACACTAACTGCTACTGTTTCAACGATGCTCTAAACGACGCTTGCTCTTGCTATAAAACGATCCCGACCTGTGACGGATCTATCTATTTGAAAATAACTCTAATTAACAATCTAGTGTTCTGAGAGTTCTCTGTCAATCTAAAGCACTTTTCAGTGGAACGCAGGCGAATTATTGCCATCTAGTAGCATATTCTAAACTGAAACAGAAGTCCCGATATTTCTCATAAAAACTTACAAAATGGTAAACCGACGGTCACTAGACGTGTAGCAGTGAATTCGTGAAGAAAATTAACCAAAATTACTTGCGAAAAGACTGTTACTTATAAAAGTATTTTGACATCAAAGATCTGTATGCCTTTAAAATCTAATTATAACTGCACACCCATATATTCTTCTGGTAACAGGCACGCAAATTCACGGTCTGAGCCCAATTTGGCAGCTACGGCTCCTTACATACCAAACATAGCTGTGCAACGTCATGACGCATCATCAACAGACATACGTGAAAAGACCAATGCGTACGGTGCAGACGATCCCATACGGTCTTCTGTTCAAGATACCATGCTGGATTTACTTTATGATTCAACTCTGAATTGTTATTACGACCCGAACACGGGAGCGTATTACGAGTTGAACTGAGGATCGGCGTTGTCTACAAAGTTGGCTGATGAGAACCACTCCGGAGTTGTATCCGCCGTGCACGATCTACAAGGCTCTTTGAGCACTCTAGTCACCCTACACATGTCCGCATATGGTATGGGAAATTTCGAACACATACCTATGAGGAGTATATTTTGTGAATAATGTCATGATTTTCCGATCAGCATATATACTTTTAGTCTCACGAAACTACTGTGAACTTGGTCAAAATTGTTGGCTTCGTCATTTACCCCAAAATAATTAATTTTCTAAAGCAGACAAATGCCTTCAGTAATTGAAAAATACTGTCATTTTTCGCCACATAGAGAAACAGTGTTTCAATTGCTGTTACCTGGTAAGGAAGCATTGCAAAAATATATTACATGGACGCAAACCAAAGACTCAGAACAACCCAGTCGTGATGGATATTGTAGAGCACACACTTGTATTTACCGTTCCTTGTGTTCCAACTGTTTTGTTCAAATTCACTGAAATTGTTCAGCGACAGGTGGACAGAAGAGGCTTCGAAAAAAAACATCTACTCGGAAAGACAAGAAGAACTAAGTCAATTCACAATGCACTACAAACACTGACGAAGAAACTTAATTCTTGTGCACAACATCCTGTAGTAATGCTCACACTCCGTGCTTCAAATACAACTCAACTGAATATGTACCATACCTAGATTAAACGGACGAGATCAACTCTAGTTCACCTGCAAGACTGTCCTATGTACAGATTTGTCATGTTGTTGTGAATAGCTCGTGTGTACGTCTGTGGTTGACTAACGTGAACCATCTCTTGCTTAACCGATCACATTTGATCAAATGAATAAATTTTGAGAAATTGTTGTTATTTTTCGTATTCCTCAAAGAAACATCTGCCCTTCGTAGTTTATACATATTTGAACCTACCATATGAACGTTTTTTGGTATGCTCAATTGAAATGTCCTGAAATATTGATACTATATTCTCGTTTAACTTAATAATGGAAGTGGTTGCGGACTATGAATCTCGGCT
Source organism: Paragonimus heterotremus (assembly GCA_013368495.1). Lineage (NCBI taxonomy): Eukaryota > Metazoa > Platyhelminthes > Trematoda > Plagiorchiida > Troglotrematidae > Paragonimus > Paragonimus heterotremus. The sequence goes on from LUCH01000511.1 coordinate 73,976, forward strand.
TATTCCGAAGATAAAATATGATGGACCTAATCGTGTGACCTCGACAGCCACTTGAGAGAACCATCCTGGCAGATCCAGCGCGACAGAACTGTTTGCTTCAGTCATGTTCGAATAAACGTTGCACAATCAGCTGAAGCGCTATCCTACCGGAAGTGAATTGGACTTCACTGTTCAGGGTCTGATGGCCGAAGATACCAACAAAGAAATCCTGAAAAGAGTTTCATGCACCTGCCGGAAAATTCCCATACGATCAGAAGTAACGACGCGACGAGCAATTGTTTCCGATAATTCTTTCTCGTCAATACAATTATATAGGTTTTATCCAGACGTCGTAGGATAAATCATGTTGCGCCATTGAGAAAAGTGATCACAACATGACAGTGAAACGTATTCCAAACTAAACAAGAACTTTTGAATTGAAGGGATATTACATTCGCTGTAACGGGCTGGTTCATGGGCACGCCATCGTGAAGGTAGAAAATGGTTTCACCAGTAAAGGCGATATCTTCCACTAACTTCGGTTACTGGATTGTTGTTGGAATCTGTTGCACGGAGTCCAACACTTGCTTTCCACAAAACGGTGTAAAAGACATGTTCGGATAGAATTTCTAGCAAATGAGTACTCCTTAGAGCAACTGCTGATCAGCACTTGGTGGGCTACCCTGTGGACGTAGTGTAGCGTATGAATACTGGAAATGTGCAAATTCCCGAAGGAGGTAGACGCAGGAACACATGAACGTCAGAAGACGATACAAGACATGATCAGGCCATTGACTATGCCAGATTCTCAACGATCACTACGTTACGTAAGCATAATTTCAAAATCTAAATGATAGCTTAGCTAAGGCATTAAGTTTGGCTTGTGAACAAAACACCGCTAAACAAGGGACACACAGAAACGGGTCGTCAAACGCGGTACTTGGTCAGTTCATCAGTGGGGTCAGATAATGGGAATTAAACTTCACAACAGCGATCGTAATGTCATGCGACGTGCATGACTTGGCAGACTATGAGCGCGCGTATGTTAAAACACCACTGTAAGTCGAGTATGAATCTGACATGAACCTTACTGAACGTTTGTGGAACTACGTATTTATCAAATTGACCATCCTAAATAGGTTACTGCGTGGAAGACAATGGCCACGAGAGTACACAAACAGTCCACTTTTTAAGGAGAGATAAGAAGAAACTAGTGGACGCGTAACTCACTACCAAATAGGGGAGGGTTTAACTCTGTGGTGCGGGATAGACCTTGCTATCAAGTGACCTGGGTGTGGCCAGTCACAGCACCACACCTTACAGTAGCCACAATTCAATTGACAACTTGTTTCCACCACTAAACTGTCCTGTGACAAAAAGGAGCAAAGCACAAGTCAGACTAAAGAAACCCGAGGACAGTCAGCCCGTGTATACAAAGTCAAAAAAGGTAAATTAATGCTCTGTGTTCAAGTAGATATCCAATCTAATAATTAAGCAAATAAACGATAAAAAAGCAAAGGGTTAATTTTATTTGCAAGGTTAGGAAGGCAGATAGTTGGGCGTTGGCAGAACATGATCGAAACGACACATCCATATCCCGTTGAGACAAGAAAAAGACATTAGGAAGACATGAAAACAGGCACGACTCATCAGAGGTAAACAAGGGCCGCAAAACCAATGTGACATTCCATAGACACAGTGAAAGTAATCCGATAGGTGTGGTTAATCTAAAACAGGGGTATTGTTGTGGGGCGAGTGAGAACAACAATAAAAAGGCACGCTGGTATAAAAAAAAATATAGAAAGCACACGCGTGAAAAGCACGCCCCGCATGTGATCGACAGAATCAAGGCTTTTGAAAAAAGCAGAACATAACTGATAAAAGCGAAAGTAGAATTCCCTAAGTATACACATTTACAAGAAAGCCATTGTTTGTGGAGGATATATGGGGAGGTGTCATCAAAATAGACGATGATTTTGTGAAAACTGGTTAGTCGATGCATGTGAGTGGGGGATCCGAAGCGCTCCATATCGGTCCGTTATGAACACGACCGCTTGGAGTGGGAAAGCTGAAGACCTGTGTATGATACTTCGCAATAAAATCCGGAAGGTAATCGATCGCCGCGATAGGATGGAAGCTGTGTTGAGTAGTTCAGTGTCCAGCAAGTAGACACAAAAAGCGCTGCCAAGATCAGCTTGTATGCGGTTTATATTGATCCTGGTGTATTTGTTTCAATTGTGAGTGAAGAGTTTCCAGCTCTTTCTGTTTAGCTGCAATGCTAGATTTCGTCTCGATGACCTAAGTAATGGATGAGAAAAAGCAGGACGTTGAAAAGCCGGTAGGTAATACACCTAAGAACGGAAAGAATCACAAAGTGATATAAAGTAAATTTTCATGTCCTGTCCACAAAACATTCAGACCGCTGTAAACTGCAGGCGATCGAATGCTTATTTGCTTACCAACGCCAAGTACAAGTTTGATTTTCCACTTTACAGACAGGACATCTGAACAGATTTTGGTGCTTTCAGTTGGGATAAAAACTGTTTGTTCATATGCTCATTGATGAAGGAGACATGATGAGTCTGAAACGAAATACCCATCGAAGAATCTATACTGAACTAAGCATAGGCAACCTAAAAATGACTTTCTTCGCATACAATCTGCAGTGTTTGACATGAAGACGGAAACTTCACCATAAATGTAAGAGCCTGCTCGTGCTTGAAACATAGAAAACTGACTGATATACATTGAATGTCACACGCAACTGATCGTAGCTGTCGCATTCCTATAGACTCTCCAGTCGGCCCATTTCGAAAAGAAGCAGTAGACTCGAGTTTCGCTCTCATTAGAGGTCGTCAGTAGTGCATATCCTGCCATTGCCGGGACTAGAACTCCAGCCATGCTGTTCATGAGGCAACCGCGTTGATCACTGCGCCATTGACCTCGCATTAGGCACGACCGAATTATCATATGTGAACACTCAACCACTCTTGCTTGTGAGTAATGATCAGGTTGCCCGATCGCTTCGAGAGGAGACACAGTTACTGTCTGTTAACTCCAACCGATGACCCCTCGACTAGGACTTCTCTGCAAGTTGAAATAACGGAAATCATTGACTTGTTGGACGGTATTTTGATTGCTGATGAGTAGTAGCAGGGATTGATTTTCACACATACTGAACATCACACACAATTGATCATGCAACCTGATCAATAGTCACAAGCGAAAGTGGTTGAGCGTTCACGTGCGATAATAATTCGGTCGTGCCTAATGTGAGGTCAATGGTGCAGTGGTCAACATGGTTGCCTCATGAAAACGTGACGGGATCTTTAATCCCGGCCGTGGCGGGGATATGCACTACTGACGAGCTCTAATGAGAGCAAAACTCGAATCTAGTGCTTCTTTTCGAAAGGAGTCAACTTGAAGGTTTACGAGAATGGGACAGCTGCGATCAACTGTAGGCGATGTTCAATGTATATGAGAACCAAAATCCCCCAATACATTTTACTAAACTGTTTAAATTAATCCACGAAACGAATAAATCATATAAAAGAGATGTGTAGTGGCCTGCCACCCAACTTTGGGAAACAGATTCTTAGCAAATCTGCAACCTTTGATGGCATTCTTCCTTACGAACAAGTTAGTGTAGTTCAGAAGGACTTGCGTTACTATAACAGCTGCAATCGCCTAGTGAGGATCGGCACAATCATTGATGAGATTCATCATGATGCGAAATAGGCCGTGCTCATTTTCAATGCAATACCAAGCAAATGCGCTACTACCAAGATTCAGGCGATTTTTATATGAATCTCATTCCATTCAGCCTACTGATAAATAAGAAGTAACCACGCCGGGTAAACAATTAGTAAAAGAGCACTGTCGCCACAAATTGAACGAGGTTCGGACGTTTTCGTGGCATTCGTATCCGGATCCTACTTCAATAAGAGACGCCAGATTGATTTTTGTTCGTGTAACAGTTATTAAGTGGTAGATAAACTCATATCAATCATGTAACGATCGAGTAAACTTCGCACAGTCAACACGATTGTAATGCGGTATCAGTCGCATGATACCAGTTTTCCCGCTGTAATTCGGCTGCCTCGTAAAATGTGTACATTATGCACGCGGTTATTCCAAAACGTCGGAAGATGTTCAGCTATGCATAATAATTGTCAGTCCTAAACTAAAGCTTTTTATTCGTATTGTCGCCGTGTTGTCCAAGCGTACAACAAAGTGACTGGTCAAGTGTATTCCAGTTAAATTTTTGTCCAAAATAAAAAGGAGAAATAACCTGCGACGGAACGTATTATTCAGACCAAACCATGTTAAAAACCTCCTGGTTTGTATCGTAAGCAAAGGTTACATACATAGTGAGCTCTAAAAACACTGAACACGAACATGCAATCCAGGTTACAATGGTAATCACACAAACACGGCGACATGATCCACCGCTCAACAGAATGGTACAACAGCTTACATGCAAGATCGTACGGCATCTGAAGAATGGTGATAGCCGCCAATGAAGAGTACAAGACAAACGATAGAATGACTCAGTCAAACAGTTAGCTAAGAACGAATCAAGCACTGATTGCACGGTTGACGCAACTTAGCAAGACTGAATCAGTTTGCCAGCTCAAATTCAGAAGACCGAAAGAACGTTCAACTCTAGGGTTCTAATTGCTATCCGATAACTGCAAACACAAAAACCAAAACAGTCGTATGAAAGCAAAAACAGAACCTGTCATTAAGGGGGAAGAGTTACCCCTTCAATTGTACGTAAACGTACAAACTAACCGCTTACGATGTGATAAGAATAATTAGAATACAACGGAAACATGTTCAATACTCTAGATCAAAAGATCCATTTTCCACGCCTTTAACAAACAGAATTCTGAAAGACTTAAGATATAAGGCCCCGTTAAGTAAAAATAAGAGCGTGATAAAGGCTATGGACGTTTGGAAAACGATATTCAAAAGTGAAGCACTCTCTCATCTCAACGTTTAAGCTTCAGACTTGGACTTCCACATGACGATCCTCGAATGATGCCAGCGTGAGGTTTTGGAGTTGACATTTTTGAAAACCATATTGTAAATTCGTGTCACAGATCACGTCGTTTCGGAACGCTTCCAACATCAAGAAGCATAGTTGTATCTTTTCACGACACGTTGTACGATTACTGGATTCCGATCAAAAATTTGATATCGACCCCTAATCGCCCGAATATACGGCGGGACAGTGTGGCACCGTCTAGTAAACTTTTGAAAGACACCGATCTGTAGCAATGAATGATCAAAGGTGGACTGGAGCCAACCAGAATGTTCTATCTTGTCTGTCGAACTTGTACATACTGAAGTATGTTATTCAAAGGTAAACTCAGTTGTGTTCGATGAATTTCACGAAGACTGAAAATAAACTTAAAGGACAGTAAACCACAGTGTAGTTTTTAGTGTTGACATAAACAGGTGTATGGAAGAGCGGCTGAAGCTTCGGCGTGTAGACTACACACCACTGTATACCTTCCGTCCTATAGATCATCCATCAGGTTACTTGAATAGGCATTCGGTAAATTCGAACAAGCGAATTTCGGTTCATCCTACACTCAGGTATTTCGATTAAAGAAAACTGGCTTTCAGAGAATATTACTATCGTAACTCCAAATCCTGATGGTCCTAGAGTCAAGGGATACCAATAACAACACTCCAGCTGTGTAGCGACCAGTGTTTAACGAAACCCAGGCAACGAAATGTGCGCCCTCAAATCGACACACACATATACTGAAGTGATGGAAATATATAAGAATGTGTAAAAATAGGTCCCTGTCTTGCATGGTTTTCTTCGACTGAAGGAATGAGCAAACTAACATCGCATCGGTATATCACGGTTAACAAGCGCGAGCCTTCCGTAAGGTATTCAATACGCGATCACTTGCAACTTTCTTTGAGGTCCTGGTTGAGTGAAGACGCATGCAATAGTGTAGTGGCAAAACCGATCTCTTCCTCCACCCAACTTGTTAAAGACCTAAAATATATGTTCATCCTTTGCCTATGAATAGGAAAAATGATTTGAGAAGTTCTTTGGTGCTGTTTGTTTTTGATCGTACTTTAGGTTAGAAAGATTCGATGGTTTAGTTTGTACGAAAAGTTAGCTAAACCACACGTAACCATCATCAATAATTGTCAGCGCAGAAAATATATCAACCTAAAATAAATCAACTACAAAAATAGAATAAAAAAATAAAGAATACCATAAACCTCCGAAAAATGTTGACATAGATGAAAAACTACACGAAGCGATCATGAAATATGACAGCAACAAAAAATAGCTGAATTAGTAAGAAAGAGGTTACTGTCAACAGATTCATCTTATAAGCCAGAATTCCAACCTTAGCGCTATAAGTAAAATGTAATACTGATCAGCGAAACCGAAATAGCTAGTCGACCGATTTAGCTGAGCGTGTAAACCGACCCAAACGTCATTAGGTCGTGACGTGGTACATAGTACAAAAAAGATCTACAACAGTACATAACAGATCGGGACCAGTGAATAATACATTTCACATGTGCTATACAGTTTGAGTCATCGTAGTGAACTTTCGGACATGAAACTGGTTACCGGGAATCAAACAAATGAAACCGACCTGGCGCATTGAAGAGACCACACCCATATTCAATCCATCGAATGAGTGACCGGGTGCTTCCGCATTCGAAACCCGATTATCGTTGCCAGAAGAGAATGACTGAACAATACGGACTAGATGATCTGTCGCGCGTTTGACACCGGCGCCAGCTTGACGTAAACCGATGCAACTTTTGGAGCTCGGATCGGCTTTGGCCACACAAGCAACGACCAACTGAGCTGTACAAGCAGCCGTGGTCTGTGCAGCTGAGATGAGCGCCTCCGGTTTCGGATTGCGCGCAGGTGTATCCAAATCTACGCTTTTACGATCCAATGCGCTCACGCGCACTGCGACCATCGCCCGAGCAGATTCTACTACATAGTTAGCAGCTGCGGCGACATAACGAGCCTGAATGACGATGAGGGTGCATACAGAGAACGGATAAGTGATTGTAATTAACCAATGTGCAGACGGAAAGCATGCACAACAGCGATCGGTTTCGAGAATAAACAAGGTCCCAAATGAAACAAACAAGGATGTCGGTGAGGAAAATTTGTGATTGAGCTTATGTTTCATATACCTTTCGAAAGACACGCATGTGGCAGAACGCAGGAGGGGGGATAAGCACAAGTAACGAATATCATGATTTAAGTAAAGTATTCCCTCATACAAACCATCATTCGTCTGCCTGAACTGGTTTACATTGCACACTTTGCAAAAATAAAACAAAAGGACCGCTGTACTTTTCATGTGTCAACCAGAAAGGAGTCCTTTAATAAATGTTGAAAATAACGATGAAGTTGATAATTCGGGTAGATGAGTTTTGTGTTCGGTTGTTCACCGAGCTTGACAGTTAGAGCTTGAGCGTAATGAGATTAAGCGATGTACCGTTCAAATTCATAGGCACTGATAAAGTCAGCTCGCTCAGTGATTAAAAAAGAATACTTCTAAATCACAAAGTAGTCGTTGTCATACTGCAGTGATCGCAGAAGACGCTTGGCCTGTGAAGTTGTTCACTGCATGAAATCCCATACAGGTTATGTTAAAACATAGAACCACCAACACGTACACCTATTTGCACGGTTGACGTGCATTCACATACATTGGGTAGCAGTAGTTGTCAGTCGCCCTGGTGGCAAGTCTTCCATAGGTCACACACACTATTCCAATAGTTGCTCCTGACCCATCGTTTTTCCAGAGTTGAGGCTTGCCTTTTTGTTCCCGAATGTACGCACCATACTACCCACAAACGCAGCTGCCTGCTACGCAACAAGCGACCAGGATCACAGGGGGGTCAGGATTGAGATTACCACAAAATATCTGGGATAAAATGAAATACGAGTAACATCAGAAACGCTTGTCGAAAAAACTCGAACGAAATAAGGCCAGTGTGGAATTCTAACAAGTTAGGCAAATGGCAGGAAACACTTATTGGTAACAATGGAAATGTGGTTAAACAACCGGACTCTGAGTAAAGCACCACTTATTTCCACAAAGACTGTTTACGTACCGATACGCGTGAATATATATATATATTTGAAGTATTAAAAAAGGGCAAACACTGAGTAGTGAACGATTTATTATGACGTTTCAAATCCACACTAGGATCCGTTACTGGCGAGTGCACTCCTGGTGACAGTCAAGAACGCCTAAAGGGTCTGTCAACGCCGCATTATCAATGGTGTCTATCCCTTTGTTTCAGGTGTCTGATTGATTTGTCTTGACGACTAATGCCGAGTTCGCGTATCAATTCATCAAGATGTGTTCATTTTCATACGGAACTGTAACGGCTTGTCTTCGTTCGTGTAATGACTTGAAGAGAATCGGGACTTTTCTACCTCACCAACGGGCGCTTTCCGCCAGGTGACAGATCAAGATAACTGTGCGCCAGATACTGTTAGGATTCTCAAACCTAGATAGAGGAGACCAAGACAAACTTTCCAACGACGTGATCATTAGGATATCGTCATTGCCGGACTATCTTCGGCAATGATTTATACTGGAATGTAGCATCTGAAAACGAAGAAATGAATGAATTTGGGAAAAAGCCGATCAACAACTCACTGCGGAAATCAACCCTTGAGCCCATTGTGACTCTGATTCTGCGCCAGTTTGAGCATCAAGTTCCACAGGTTTCAGTCGACCCTGTTGAACTAGTTCTCGTTGTGCGGCAGCCGCCCAGTACATCAGACTCAGTGTGGTGTGGACAACATGCTGACATGCTGAGATTACCGCATCCAAACCTTCGCTTGAATCAACAATGGAGGGAGTATCTGTTTCGCATTCCGGACGGGAGCATACAAGCGAAGAGGCAGGGGTGACGGGGTAGGGCAACTCATGCTGGAAAGCAAGTTCGCAAGAAAGAATGACTGAGTTGACGAAACGAAGTAACATTGTGATTGTGAAAACTCAGAATTTAGTTGGTGAATTATAACAGGTTATCTTACAAAGAACAGATTAATATATAACCTCGTAAGTAAACTGTTGTAACATCATTCGTTACCAATAAGGTTGAAAACTATTATCTCATTCATATTACAAATAGATCTGTGAACGTATACTGCGGACATCGCACACAACGCAACAAGCAAGCGTTTACGCTCCAATCAGTCCTATAATTGCTCAACTAGATTTAAATCAAAGGAACAAACACTATGTGTTATTCTCAGCCTACTACCAATCTGCAGCCTTCGTTAGTCCAATTGATTTCTCAAACACAAAAGACTTCGTCATTATTTTAGACAACGCAAACCGTAGTATGTGGTCAAGATATCTCGTCCTCTGAACATGTGACAAGCAGATTACATGGTTCAAACAAGACTCCTGAATTCTCTTTTAGCTTACCGCCGTAATCTTAGTGCCCACATAACCTTTCAGAATACAACATAAAACGATATGAAAGTGCAACAACTGAGGAAGTAAAAATGTACATAGTCCGGAATTTAGTACGGATGTATGTCTGCACAAAGCCCTATACGTCCGATAGTATGTGAAAAGATCTTTCACGGTGCAAAAAAAGGAACGCCTAGCAGACATGCACCGAACTGGGAAGTTAAAATGCACATAGTCCGTGAAAAAAAAATCGGAAATTGTTCGTTTCGAATGAGGGTAATCAGCAAGAAATATTGTGTGGAACTAATGAGAATGTAAAAAGGCATACCCGGAACATTATCTTGTATTTTACTGATGACCATCGTAAATTATCACATTATAGGCATTGCATTGCGCAATAAATAGTCAGTCCGTTTATACTTAATTAGGATAACCGGTAAAGCCCCAGATGAATAGTGCACATTTTGTGGCTAGTAGCTAAAGATTTCAATGAACTTAGGTTTAACATCATTTGGTTAAATCACCTAAGGTGATTCTTTTTTCACAGACTGAAAACAATAAGCCATAAGTTATTGATCAATGAGCTAGTACGCGATCATCGCAGCTCTAAAAGAGAGACGTTTCGCAAGCTATCGGTGACATTGTGGTCAAGTACATGAGTGTAGGGGGTACCATTTGTACACTAATCTATTGATCATATGGTCGAGTCCTCAGTTTGAATAGTATTGATGAGACGCTGCTATAACGAAACAGCTGTCTAGTGTCTCGTTACCGGTTACTGAGAGCAAATGGCTGAATAACATTCAAGCTCGAACGGAGATTTTCGTTGCTGCGATCATATGACTAGTGATCACGCACATTTTTTCCAAAACCTCTAGGTCCGCCAAAAAGCTTTACGTTAATTTGCTTCAAGAAGCAGTTCGGCTTGGTCGCTGTGAGAAGATAGTTGTGTCACTACAACTACAGAATACAATACCATGTGATCTTCAAACCGTCCGTTATACGAAATTAGTAGCCCCCGTCTGAAAACCAAACAGTAATCCTGGGTTAATCGCTTTGGCACGGGAAGACTGCTTGAGTAAAGGGTTAGTGATAAGTTCTCCTATCAAGATTAAACAAATTGGTCAAGCTAAACAGTGTTCACAGGAGATGGTGGCTAAGATACCGAATATGACGTACTGATCGTGTCCACCATAAAGATAGGAGAGAGTGGACAACACAGACGCATCATAATAACCGAAACCGGAGTACAAATTCAGGTTCGGACGCTACCGATAAAACTTAGTACTAGTGAAACTGGAGTCAAGCATTTCTTCCAAAAAAGGGGTTAGAATAAGAACCTTACCTGTAGACGAAAGCTACGGTCAACTGTGTATGACACATAGCTTGCAACAAGTATGAACAGTCCATATCTCATCATTATGGTTGCAACACGCTCAGCCATCGCACTGACTTTTGAACATACATGTAAGTGTTAGATTAGACAACAAGTTTAGTTTTTAATATTTTGGTTTTAATGCTCCCGTAACACATGTCGAATGATGAGAGCGATAGCAGTAATGCATTTAGCAAGCAAACGGAGTGATACGCCAAACAGTTCAGGAATAACTTATTTGAGTCTATCAATAGAAAAGTGTTCCTTAAATGTCAAGTCTGAGGGTTTAGTTTGTCTTCTCAATTTACACTGGACATCTGTAGCAGGAATTTTGTTAGGTACGGTACATACATGCTTAGTCCTTGTTATGATAAGTGTATCACAGCTGAGATCTCAAAAAGTCTTTAAGTAAACCACGCATTTGTAAAAGTTGAAAGCAGCGTGATTCTCTTTAACTTCGCTAGATTACTTAAGAAATCCCTGAAAGAATATTGATATTTCGTGTGATACTGTGTCATCTACCTCAAACTTAGCTGCCACGCAGTTCACCATTCTGCCTCTCATTTACGATGTGCTATAAAGCCTGTAGCCGAAATAAGCAAACTATCTGTCTTACACGCAAATACAAAATTTTCTAGGAGTATTTTGTGAATAACTGCTTAAACCTTACTAGTTTGCTTTAGCTTATCGATTTCCCAGAACTCAGGTCAAACGTATAATAGCCAAAAGGGACATTGCCGTACGGATTTCGACACCGGGATGTCGACATCTGTCGAGACCAAATGCATCTCACGATTACACTCGATGAAGTTCGTAACCTTCTGCGTTGGTCGACACCAACCGTGGTGAAATTTATGTTCGCAGTCTGTACAGTGAAAAATGAAGTCGCTAAGCACGCAAGTTTCGTTGTATATCTTCGTCCCAGCGATGCATGGCGGCATGCAGTACCAGACTGGCTCTGAATTTTCAATAAATTACAACATTCTGCACAGATGTACTCTGCTTCCCTATCCTATGTGCTTGTAACTGTTGAATCAAAGAGGCAGGTGGTATTGATATGTTCAAGACGAACTATCACCACTGCTCAATGAGCGGTCAGTATCATAAGGACGTACTACAATCCGCCAACTTATTGCATAACGTATACCAGACATCAATCACTATACAACTTGCTAACACTGTTAATCTTTGTTTTACAGGTTCCGGCCAGTTTGAGCAAAATTTTAATTACCTTGGTTTCCATTGGCTGTTGTCAAGATGCCAACCTCAGGCATTTAATGTGACGGTTGCGAAAGCTATACTTTTTAACTCTCTGTAATCCCAGTCCACTATCTGTGATATTTATCAACCATTTATTCGTGCTCCGCAATAGTTGTGATCGCATTACGTTGAGGACAACATGTGCTACTGCGCCTATATTGTAATCGTATTCCGAATACTGATGTACACACATGTTACTTCCATTCTGCTTGACTTGGTAATGCAGAACCCTCTAATCCAGTAAAATGTTTCGAATAATTGCGGACTGAATGTATTACAGTGGAAATAATAACAGACAACAGTTCTCAAACTTCTATTTTTTCGACAGATATCTAATCAATCGAATGTCAACTTACTCGGATTTTAATGAGCAAATTTCTTATATGGTACACAGTAACGAAGGCTGCAAGAACACTGAACGGTGTTTTAATCATGACGAGCAAAACTTCGGGCTATCCGCGGGACATGTGAATTCAACGATCTGAGTTCGAACAGACTTTTATGCAATCGCCAAGCGACCTACAGCATAATTTATAGGAACAAATTTGATAGTGTAATCAAACTGTTAATAAAGGCAAACACTCAGAGAAAACTGGCAGTCACGCAGGATACTGGACAAACGCTTACTAATGTACCCTGTGAAAGTGTTAATTGAGAACACGACTGTAATATACCCAACAACAGATGGTTCTGCATACAAAAAGAACTAGACATTTGTGTGCCGTACCTAACAGAAACCGCTTACAGATGTCCATTGTAAGGTGAGAGAACAAAATAAACCTGAATACCCTTAAATTTGACACTCATCATCATAGGCATTCGAGAGTAAATAACTGTTTAGGAAGCACTTGTCTACTGATAGATTCAAACCAATGTTCCCTGAACTGTTTGGTGTGTCCCCCCATTTTTTCCTAAATACACTGCTGCCACCGCTCGACAACTATTGTGAGAGCATTGGTACCGAAATATTGAAAACTAGACCTGTTGTCTAACACAATCTAACACTTATATGTATGTTCGAAGGTCAATGTGATAGGTAAACGTGATGCAACTATGCCACCTTGTCGACATCAGACCACAGGTCATCTGAAGGAAGTCCTAGATACTAACCTCAAAAACGCAATGAGCCCCGTCCTAGTTTTTCATTATTCCTGCCCCTTGGAGGCATCTCATACTTTGGGAAAAGTTGATCTAAACTATTCAACTCCATGGTGCCGCGTCGTCTAAATGTGTTGCCCGGTCATTATCAAAGTTACATCTAATCTTCAACCCCTGACTACGAAGAGTGAGTACACGAGTAGGCTACTGCGTTTTGCAAACGAGAAAACCATATTATATTGACCAACAGAAAACTCTAAACCGTCGAGGATGTTTGCAGATGTTGATGGAACATTACGGACAAGAATAAGGTTGTCTGCATACTCTATCTCTTTGGTGTAAATGCGTTCTTATACTTTTGTGTTTACAGCATAGCACAACATCCCCCCGATAAGAACAGATCGATTGTCGATTACGTCGGCCCGAGTATGTAATGGTCAGAGCTGTCAAATTAGGGCAAACAGGCCTTCGAAAACTGCAAAAGGTCAAAACACGAACAGGATCTTATGCCTCTCGCGCCAATACGCACCAGCATACACAAACACAAAACGCACCTCGTCGTTCACACTCGTAGAAGCGAATCGAACTGATTTCCGATTGACCAGTGCACGCTAGAAAATAAAATTACACAAAACAATGAAACAGAAAAGATATGAACAATTCATACATAAAATAAAATTGACGATAAAGATCAGCCCCAAATCGGACGTCCACAACGTATCCAGATGAAATGTACGGTTTCCCGTTACATGTGCAAAAAGCGCATCAGAGCAAAAGAGAGCAAGATAACTGTCACAGCTCAAAACGAAGTGTGCCTTTCAAGGTTACCCACCCTGTCGAGCACTAGTGCCTAGGCACTGCACTGTGAGCAGCAGCGGGATACCTAGGACAACACAACGGTGCGCCAGATGCGTAACCGAAAACCATACATATCACCAAGATCGTTATCGCGTGGGCAAGAATAGGAAGAACAAACGGGAAACCAGCGATAAGACGAGAAAGATAACAAGAGACTAACGAACCTGCGGAAAAATTAAACACAGGCAAACAACGGCATAACAATGCGCGTTCATACATAAACACATGGTTGACGATATCCTTGTTCGTATTAGCTTGTGATAGTAACCGAAGTTAGGGGTCACAGATAATTGTCTCTCATCTCGAACAGCCGGTGGTAAGTCCAAGCAATTCAGACTAACTGGTATGGAAAACGATTTTCGGAAACTGGGGGTAATGGGTAGAATTTGTGTCATTGAAACCAAGTTTCCGAGAGCCAGAGGCTGATCAAATCTATAGATGTATGTGAAATCTTCCTATTGCGTCTTTGCGAACCTATGAATGGCAAACATTAATGAACTCAGTGAATGTATTAACTAGTCCTGTGAATAGCTGACCAGAAACACTAGGAGTTGATGAGATGATATTGCCAAAATAGACAGACAGATCAAGTTTCACGAGAACAACAGTAACAATGATAATAACAACAAAGCTGGGTTAAATCCAGTCGCTCTTAATAATGATACTGCATTTTAAAGATGTAAGTGTAAGATAACCGAAACAAAGCACATCCTAAATACGCTAACCAGTCCAATCGTCCAAACAGTTCAACATGATGTGTAGATGAAATAAACGGTGTCCAATCGTTCGCATATTTTATATATCAGACAGATTGTCAGGTGATCACGGTATGCCGAGGTGGTTTTAAGAGGCCAAGCATGCAGCATAACAGAATGATTAAAACAAGGTATTTAGCTAGAAAGCTGGCACCACAAAGCAATTAATCGAGAAAATATTAGTGGTTTGCGGGAAAAAAGTTAGCTTCATCTTAACCCCTGGACTAGGGCACCAATTAGTCTTAGTCCGTCAGACTTGTGACCATTAGTGCGAACGAGATAGCAGATGTACAGCTTGAAGGACAGCTTGCCCCTATCACAACTGGTTTTCTGGGTTTCGGAAGACACCGCATTGAGATTCGTCATCAAATTGAGTGCAACAGAAACAAGGTTCAAACATCACTGTTACGAACGACATTGTTAAAAGGCGTCCATTCTGAGACAACATTGCATGGAAGAGGTATGATTAGTTCTAAAGGCAATCTCCAACTATCATCTGAGAAAAGAGCTGAAGAAGAAAGGTTCGCACCTGAGATATTACGTGGTACAGTTTAACAATCTAAATATGATTATTGCAGTTTTTCATAGTGCCGAAGATGGACATTACATAAGTCATCTATGACTGCGCAGGTTACTACAGAGCAGCTTTACTGTTTGGCGGCTCGCCTATTAAGTTATCTCAACGGGCTAAAAACTCAGTAATGACTGTGGCGTAACCAATAATCCCAACCTCACTGCTTCCTCTTGAAATATGTTCGCAGTCTTCCTAAGCCACACAAGACCACTGACAGCATTTGTGTCAGGGTTAGCTTGTCACCCTATAAGAAAAAGGATGCTCGCGCACACAGACTGCGCTGAACCACTCGGGGTTCCATCCACACACCGTGTATCCATCGTAGACCGGAATTGACAAGACAAGGGAACCTAAGCGATACGGGAGTCTGTCATCTAGTTCCTATTCAGTTGTAGCGTAGGCACGCGTCCACATTCACACAAAAACATATACACAGCTGAAATTACCTGTCCAAAGAATGGCTTTTTATGGTGACTGAGACTGAAAACGTCTACGCCCAAATATTTTCGCAAGCAGCTTGCGTTATGCTGGTAACGATTACACCGATAACAGGTGACGGTAGCCAGCTAGAGCCGAAGCTCGATATCGAAACAGGTTCTTTTTTATGATAGAGAGATGGACGTGAGCCTCTTCCAAAATATGCCCTAAACGAATCAGCTAGCAAATACCCCCAGAACAATAGTAGAAAGATAACTGGTAAACAAATTAGGCTAAACGCCGTAGAAAAAAGAAAGTTGTAAAAGAATAAATAGCCAACAAGCAAAATTGAGATATAAGGAAGTAAAGGAAGAAGTGTGAAGGAAGACAGACAACAAAGATGGCGGAACTGAAGAAAGAATGCCTACATGCAAATGGACTATGGTAATTGTATCGCTTTGGGTGTGATTATGGTCACTATGAGGTGAATTGATCGATTAACATATTTGAAGCCACGTTCATACAATCACAGCAAACAGACACATTCGGTACAACACATCCGAACCTAATAGATGAAAGAGAACATAAAATAGTCAAAACAACCCAATATTTACCTTGGAATGAAGCTGGCCTATCTGATACACTTTCTGCTCTAACTCTCCTGTTACATCGGTTAACTCCTTCTGCAGTGGAAAGGCTTTCGTGTCCGAAGCGGTAGCATTAGCAGCTGCAATGCTCTCTTCCACTTCGGCCTGATGCTTCGGACTGGTTAATAGTGAGGAGTTTCGCATAAGAGGTTTCGGTTGAGTTTGAGGAGGGACTGCGTTGCCCGAAGGTCGGGTATTGCTGCGTAATACTATCGCGAACGGTTTGGTGGATATAGCAGGCGCTATGGAGGATGTGTGATAAAGGAAAAACCACAGTCAGCACATAAACCACATGTTACAAAGGACAGTGAGGCGTGTAATGAATCACAGGGCAATACGATGGATAATCGGGACATCGAACATACAAATCAAACACAAGTTGGAGGGACTAATGTCAATTGCATAGGTTCCCTTCGAGGAGATACGTGTGTGGAGAAATCAAGCTTCAGCTGGATCCGAACAAATGGCATAAATTGCATTGACATGTCTGCGAAAACTAGCTTGTAACGAAAATATTGGAATCCGACAGAGCTTTGTAGGTCAAATAATTAACATTAATCTAGTAAGTTTAAACCCAACTACTCATAAGTAATAATATAACAACAGTTCAGCCCAAGAATAGCCGAAAAAGTAAACATGCGAGCTTTGGCGACTATTCATACAGCCGTAGGTAGACTCAAAATATCCACCGGATGCAACAGAATATGTAACGAATCAACAGAATGCCAGAATAAGTATTGCAATGTAGGAAAGTCATGCGGATCTTATGAAATCAGAAGAGTGCCAAAAAATCTGAACAGTTAGAGGTTGGAAGTATTCATGCGAAAATTATGGTCGGCGGTCGATTGAGTTAGGATGAAACAATTATACCAAGCTCACTTTCTTCAAATGAAGCGCACACTTCTGTGAAGACAAAGTTAAACATTAAAAAAACAGAGCCCCTTCAAAAATACTTTGAATGAACCATCGTTAGACAGCTATCCGGGTGAAAAAAATTAACACTTACGTTCCATCGAACCAATTTTGCCACCTGGCATATTTTTCGCATTTTCCACGATTTCGTAAACCGTTTCGCGGAGTCGGCGCATTGCCAAGGTTACCTGTACGCTGGCAGGACTAGAGGGACCTGTATCTAAGCTCTAGAAACAACAGAAACAGTGAAGATGGAATGAAAAAAATGAGGAAGTAAGATGATGCTTGCAAAAGTGAAAGGCATACACACAACACCACAGATGGTCCCTTCATACACAGTAGCCTTTCCTCATTGTTTTTTGACGCACAACAAAATCGTTGAATCACATGAACGTCAATGTTAGTTTGTGGTCATGGTTTGTACTACAAACACCCGGATTAGTACACTGGATCGAAAACGGAATAAACAACGTTTCACAGAACTTCGATTTTCCGTTTTGAGATAAACAAGACGAAATCCTTGATCCCGACGTACAATCCGACTTACCCCTCTAATTGTCTCCAAATAAAATTTAAAAAATCGGCTGCAAAATATCACTTCGTTCCGCCCAGGAATGTGTCACGAGGTGGAAAGTATGGGGCACATATAGAGCGCATCGTAACCTACGAATATTTTCGAAGATAGTTGGTAAAAATAGTAGTCAAGTTCACTAGGAAACCAAGCATGGCAGAAAAAAATTCAGTAGGCAGAAAATAAAGGACATTAATTGTAAAGACTGCTTTAGGAATTTATGTTTATACTGATTAGACAAAATCGTTTTTCCTGGGATGGGGACGTTTTTGGGTGGGAAATGGAGTTCCTTAACAAATTCTCAACAATTTTTCAGTCTTTAGAACACCATCGTAGGTTTCAGTTGGTTTTCAATCACGTTCAGCCTCACTGGCTATCCGATATAACTAAGTGGAACAAGAGGACACATACGGCAAAGTTAGCCGACTGACTAAATTTCACACGCCAAACGCACCGCGTTGGTGCGCCGGCAGATGATGTGAACGTACACAAGCGATTATCCCTAGCGCTCATCAGGCCTACATGACTCCATACAGTGATGATCACAGCTCATTGGACGACACAGAAGTCCAAACAGCTCTGGAGAGCGAATCGGTGGCTCAATCGTTGCTTATTACGAAGTCATTGGCTAAAATTGATGAGCAGTAAATGAAATTGGTGGGCATCGGCTAAACAAACGCGGTCACTGTTTGAAAACTGAACGTACAGGCCAAACTTGAACAAAGCGGTTAAAGTAGAGCAGGAAAATTCGTAAACCGGTTTCATTTGTACGAGATCCAACCGGTTCAGATCATAAAGTTTATACCACGTGCTACGGCCCTTGTGAGTCAAAGAGTCAGTGGCTAGAGAGTTTAGGTGAGATGGCGCTCGATCGGGTTGAGATGTGAATGTTATCGTTGTTTCATAGAGTTTTCTGTCAAATAAGTGCACTTAATGACGCAAAGTGGTGATAGCCTTAGAGAAACTGTCATGTTGGTAGTACCCTATTTTCAAGTACAACCCGGCTGTTTGCAAAGTGTAGACACCTTGATGTTGCCTGTTTGAGTATAGACATAGCTGCTTATTAGTAAGGTCTCTTGTTTCTTCATGTCTAATGTGTGCTTTTTTTCCTCATGGCTGTATGGCAATTGAGCATCAGCGGAGACCACTGATGTGCTGTCATCTATGAAGATGGTTACGATGACTGACAAACAACAAGGAATTTTGTTCAATATAAACTGAACATTACTCAAAACTGGTCGCATCTGTCGCATTCCCATGAACCTTTCAGCTAGCCCCTATTGAAAATAAGTAGTATACTCGGGTTTCGCTCTTCACAGAACTCGTCAGTAGGCGATCGGACAACCCAAGTACTACTCACAAGCGAATGCGGCTGAATAGTTGGATACGACAATTCGATCATGCATGATGTAAGATCAACGGCCCGGTGGTCAACACGGTTGCGTTGTGAAAACGTGACCAAAGTCCAAATCCCAGACGTGACAGGAATGCAGATCACTGACGATCTTCACCTAGAGCAAAACTAGAGATTGATGGAAAAGTGGATATTGATCAAATTGTATTGATGACAAATCCTGTGGTAGGTTCAAGAGAGTTCCGAAGTAACAATTTTCTAAGTATTCCCCTACTTAAATGGTGGACAAATGATCCTGCCCAACACTCGCCGCTGATGACACGTTTTATATCCCCAACGTAATCAAACCAATAGTGCTACCCTATGCGAACGCAGAATTTGCACATTTAAGTTCCTTACACCAGCATGGTATGACAACATAAATGGATCTAAGTTTATAGCAGGATAAACCTAAGCAGCTCATCCTCATAAAAAAGTTTACTCCGTACTTTTAAACACCGTTTATTGTCGAGTGAAATGATGAACATTTCAGGTTGATCATATTAGGATAGAAAGAGTGCAAACCAGTGACCTACAGTCGGGTAGCCAGAGAACTGAGCTATCGATAGGAGGCAAAAAAGAGGATAGTATTAACAACAATGAATACAGTACCCAACTAGAACCACAGGTTCGATTTATCCGAACGCCGGTCTAAAACAACAGAAACCACCAACTCTAACGTGTTGAAAAATAGCAATCCGGACTACACCAACGCATGGTAAAGACAAGCATCGTACCGTGATCATGTGCATAACTAACTGACGTAGTTCGGATATAGTACTGGCTGAGCCGGCCACAGCTCGACGGCACGCGCGCTCCACGCGAGCCAACGAACATTCCGTCTCATCATCTGTCGCACTGTCAACCCCATCGTCTGTATCGTTCTCCGCACGGTCGGAACTGTCCACAGGACTGCGACCATCTCGGACTGCAAACTGCAGTGCCGAGTGGCAAGTGGAAGGAAGTATGTGCAGCAAGTCTTCAGCCGCGCGCCGCAATAAATGACCGGCCATGGCGATCTCAGGAAGCTTTCCGGAATTAGTCGCGCTATTCGCCTTTATGGCAGCCTGTGTGATTGCATTGGCAGCCGTCACTAGTTCATGTGGTTCGGTGGTCTTTCCAAGAGCGTTCTCTTCTTCAGACGTAAAATCGCAATCTTCCGCTGGTGAAGACATCGAATAAAGAACATGAAAACATAATGTATAATAAAAGTACAATGACAAGTAATAGTAGGCTTGTTAGTCGAGACGGTATGGAACAATAGTTGGAGTTAGGGTGCAATAAATACGACAGCGAAGGAACACCACAAAGTCCCATAAACCTGAATTGTAAAATCCCTTAAGATTATAGGAGAGCCTCAACTTAAATTGGGGCAGAACTACAAAACTACAGTAAATATTACTGATGAGTATTCGGGGATTTGGTCTGTTTCAAGTTGAACATCACTCACATGTGACTGAAACTTATGCATTTACGAAGATCTTCCAGCCAGCCTCTTGCGATAAAAAGCACTAGACTCCAGTTCCGCTTTTATCAGAGCTCGTCAACAGTGCATATTATCGCCACGGTCAGGATTAGAACTTTGGTCAAGCATTCGGTGTTGACAGTTGCGCCAGTGACTACACATTAGGCACGGCTGAATTATCACATCCGAACACTAAGTCACTTTCGTCTGTGAGTGTCGACCACGTTGCCCAGTCGTCTCGACAGGAGATACAGTAACTGTCTGTTATCTCCAATCGATAACCCAGTTAATAATACTTTAGACTGGGAATTATTTATGAAGTGTGGCTTAAAATAAGCTTCACATCCTTTGGAAAAAATGATTCGTGTAACCAGCTTGCACTACGCCAAAAATTAGTTTACGAACATTGTAATTGATTAGCACAGATAATGTCAACAAGAGCATCAACTAATTCGGTAGTGTAGCTAATTCACGTATAAGACTGAGTCTGCTTAGGGAATGAGTTTAGTAAACAATAACAGGAAGGGGGTCGAAATGTGTCAGTCCCAATGAAATGATGACAAATTAACAAAAATATCTCTCTTACATCCGATAGACAGATAAATACAGCGACAAGGCTGCAGATTCAAGAAAAAAAATACGACGCTTCAGTCGAATTTAGGGGTGGAAACAGTAACACTATACATTTCGCAAACTAGAGTGAGTGTAAGTACAAAACACGAACAAGCAGAACACTAACCTGGACGGTGAAGTGACCCGTTCTTGATGGACCAGCAGGCCAATCGTTTTTCAAATTGTTCAACGACAGTGAGTAGGGACTGGAGACCGGTTTGAACATTGGTCTTTTCTACATTGGCCTCCACGTGTTCTGCCGGTTTGGGACTGGGCTGTATGCCGACCAGGCTGATGCGTTTTGGTGGTACAGTTGGTGGAGGTACTGGTGGTTGTGAGGAGGAAGGGGAGTTCGGTGATGACGGTGGTTTGTGTAAGTTGAGTTGATCGCTCAGTGCGCGAAGGGCACGCGACAACCCGGAAATGTTCTCCACCACAATGACCGCAGTGTCATTCAGAGCCTTTTGACGCGAAGTGAGAAGCGACGTTAAACTCCCTGACTCGGATTGAACATCACCCCAAGCATCCAGTGCGTAAGAGGTAGCTGCCACCGTTTTGCCGTGATTGAGCAATTGAACCAGGCCGGTCGCCACATCACGTGTGGAAGTGAGCAGTTGTACTTGACTTTCAATACACGAATCTGTGGAAGCTTCGGGTAACAAAGGAACATTGTCTGCACGAGAAACTGCATCCTTGACGGCTTCCGTGAGTTCCGTGGCACGTAACAAACAATTCTGAGCAGATACAGCCAGTGCGTCTTGGTCTGTAGACGTGTTCTTTATCTTCGGGAAACAAAAAATAAGACGATTGACTATATAACTGATGGTTAACAGATTTATTATCGTACGGCTAATTGTTCATTTGTACCAATACACGGCAGTCTGGAAGAACACGTGTATATGCTCAGCCTAAGATCCATACACCGGGAAAATATGTTACAACATACAGCCTAAATAACAAAACGACCGGTGGGACTAAGTGCCTCCGACTTTGGCAATACGCAGTTCAGATAGCCAGGGCAAATCAGTTTTTGGGAATAGTCACGAAAAATTCCAGGATTTTGTGGCTGAAAATTAAACTTCTATTAAATTTTTAGCAGCCTGTCCGTTGTAAGGAGCATGTTTTTTCAAGCGTTGACGATAATTTCCATCGAGATGACGTATACTACAGAGTGTGCGATGCCATCACAAACAGTAAGATAATAGGGTGGAATGAATAACTATCAGCACGGCTACTGCGGTGCACAGAGAGAAAACAATATGTTTCAGTCCTTACCAGGGTTCGCATATCTTCCACGATTCCTTTCGCTGCATGCATAGCCGCCTCTTGCGCAGTCTGAAAAGCGCGTTGCTTAGACACGAGGGAAGCGGACGTACTGAATCTGCGCGACACAGTACTCGTGACGGAAGGAGAGCGATCAGCTGAGGTACCGGCACGCGCGAACAACGCAGCGGTGTCTAGATCGGCCACCAGACGTCCAACGTTTGTTGCTGCGGTGGCACAGGCATCTGCACCACGAGCACAGGACTGAAGCACGGCTTTCAAATCATCCATTCGGCTAGTCAACAGTTTAAATGAATCTGTGTGCAACGGAGACCGGATAAAGTCTGAACAAGCCGCACCAACAGCCTGGAAAAAGAATGGGAAAACAAACGGAATGTAAGGATACGAGGACGGGGAAACGGAACCGTATTTAGTATACGGAAAACGAACACAACATAAACGTTCGTCCGAATGTGCACCTCTCGTACGCAACCTATAACAGATGAGTCCAAAGTCAAAAAGGCGCTTAGTTTGTTCACCGCATATGTTTACGGTAAATTTACTGCGACCTCATAAGAACTACACGCAAATAGAATTATGCCAAGAGTGGTGAGGCGATGCTTTCCGGGATGAAAGCCGTGCAATCAACCAAATGGTTACTCTACATACGTCGCTTTATTTTAAACGCAGCTAGGCTGCTTGTATGTAAAATGTAGGTACATAGATATTCAATTTAGATAGAGATTTGCAAATGAATACCTCCCTCTTTCTTCACGTCAAACTACGCCTATTTTTCTCATAGTTGCACATCAAGTACGTGTAAGTGACAACCATTAATGATGCTTTTGTAGTAGTCAGTATGTGCTTACAAAGTCAAAACTCATTCTACTCCCTATCCCCACTAGTCAGGGCTAGATAGATACAAATGCGCGTGATGTGTGAACACAGCACGTGCGACTACTACGCACGATTTGGAAAAGCGAGCAGGAAGTGATGTGCAAAAACTGGAAAGACAAAACTGTATGGTCCGTTCAGCCCATTTAGGTAATCAAGAAAGAAACACGGGAAATGATGAAAACCACACACATTGTTGATAATCGAATTTCGTTTCATCCCATGTTCACCAGTTGGCGTCTAATGTCAACATACGAATGTGGATTGGTAAAGATAGATGCGCACGCGCAAAATCAATGCAATTAAACCCAGCTGTCAATCACGGCCGAAAGTTGGGTTGCTGTTGGATATAATCAATCCGATAGAGCTGACCAGTGATACGGTCAAGTAAACGGAAATAAACAGAGGAAAAAGGGGCATATGCAGATCGAATGGAATATCAAATAGGCTAGGATGGTCCGCTATTACCTGGGTGATTGGACACAGACGATGTGCCAACGCGGAACCCGTGTCCGCTCGAATCTGTTGGCGCAGTACGCCGGCAATGGCATGCACTGTATCGGCCATCTGGACAAACAAGTTGGCAAGAGTGGCAACTGCGTTGGTGACGGAGGTCGAATCTGTGTCCGTGTCCTGGGCGGCATTGACCTGTGTCAGCCGGACTGCGGCTTCTAACAATGCGCGCGACTGATACCCGAGGCGAGTGTGATATTGTACAAAGCTGGCGGGAAGCGAAGCAACTGTGTTCGAGTCCGCCTGTTGTTTTGCTTCAGATGTATCGACACATGGGCTGACATCATCTAACTGTATGTGGAGACAGAAGACAAAACAAGAAAATATGAACGGCAGTGAAGTTGTATGATGTATTTCATAACGCCTTTAGAAGGTCAGCTAAGATCGATGATATCCTAAGGATCATAAATCGCAGCGTATCACCGAACAGCTGATCAATTCAGCCCATGACGTGAGTCTGCGGTGTCTAATTTTCATTTGCACGGTTCATTCATCAGTCCACGTAGACCAACAATACTTACAACAGAAACCAATATCAACAGACGTTCATGGTGAAAAGGATAGTCGGTAAAGCAGTGTACTAAACATTATAGCGTTATCGTTGCACGAAGCACACAAGTCCCTACTTACACCACAAACATCATTTAAGTTAGCCACCTTCAATGTTTAAACATTCAGGAGAACCGATCAAAAGACAGTGCCAGAACATACACACTGAATATTCCAGTCATCGATATTCGTTGCTTTACTAAACCACGTATCTAGGACTGTAAAGCAATATTACACGTCCGTTCAGCTATAGCGAACGCGTACCTTGCGCTAGTTTGGAGGTCGAACACCAAGCTGGTGTACAGACTGCCTGAGCACATGAGACTCTCGCCAACAGCCGCGACTACGCTATCAACAGATGCCAAAAACAAATCCTATCTGTTTGCTATTGCGGCCTTGGCTCGCATACAATCAAAAAAACGAAGTTAATCATTAGCTCACTAACCGATCACATAATTTGTGTCGCAGACATAGTAGTACCCAATGGAGACCGGAATGTTCAGTTAACCAAACTGGATCCTCAGGAAGAGGTGAGTGGAGATGCCCAACTGGACGTGCATATGTGTACTAGTTAAAGGATGGTTGAAAAATCTGGTGTGATCAATGAAATAGGCTAACCATAAAACAATGTGGGAGAGCAAAATACCCAGATTGACGTTTACGGCTCGCACATCGCCGGTTCTCTGTTAGACACTGTTATCGTAACACAATGATAAACATCTGCTATGGTTTTGTTCTAACAACAGACTACCGCTAGAGGGAACGTAGCTCCGGTGTACCAACAACCAGATCAACCCGTCCGAACTCTGAACACTCCACATTTTCTTCAGTCACATCATGTGACAAGCACGTAGCATTGATCCACTAGTCCCTCCCAGCAAAAAGAGTAGGGGAACAATGCGTACATATTCGGTGAACAATGCATAAATATAGTATCCAGATTTTTTCAGCTGTCAGTTACTGTGTATCTGTGTAACCCCACGGACTTCTGCATGTTCGCCGAAATATTCCATCGAGAATTAGTTAATAAACCCGCACGTGTTATCGATACACAGCACGATGTGTACACGTGTTGGCAGTTGTGAAGGCTCAAATCGTCAAGTTTCACATACAAATTTGTATGGAGAATAGACCCCATTTCATAATACTGTTTAGTGGATGAAAAAAGTAAAACGTTTGTTATCCTGAGGAATGTTGTGATTATGCATGAGTACGTCAGGAGCAGTGCATCAAAAGAAAGTGCTGTCAGTGAATGACAAGCCTAAGCCTGTTTAGGTTTCCGAGTACTGACAACCCAGATTTCGTCACTAGTATTATAAGACCACAACCACATGATGTACAAGCTCAGAACTGCCTAGTGAAAACACATTCTGGAACTAACCCATCAAGCTTGCCAAAGTACCAATTCGGAGAAACTCATTCGCTCGTCATGTTCTCACACGATCTGTTTAACACAATCAACGGACGCTTTGTTGAACACGTATGTACGCACTTGTTGAAAAGAACATCAAAATATGAAGAGCGTATCGAATTTTGGTACATAGAAACATGACTCCGGTCGTTAGGATGGTGGTGAAAGTGAAATCAAAGACTCTTTTGTCAGTTGAACTGAAATGACGCATAAACAGAGTGCACGCTACGTTGAGTAGAAAAAAAAGAACTGGCACATCGACACACGGTATGCGGAAAACGCTGTGGCGAATCCTGTCTGTCAAGTGCTCAGTGCAAAGGAAACTAAATTGGATGCATTCCAATGTTTTTGCAAATAAAAAAACAGGCGTATGTATTGAACGAACAGAAAGAAACTGTTCGTCTGTGCGGCAAGACATCCGATCGAAAGAAAATACGGCACCAGTAAGACAAACACTTGATAAAAGAAGCGGTCATATGTTGATCAGCTTCTGAAAAATCACATCGGCTGGTAATCAGTAGATAGCGAACAAAACGGGAGATTGATAAGTCACGGTTACGTGTATGTACGCACATCAAACTGTTAGTATACACATCGATGGATCACAGAACGGGATATATGCAGTATTTGGATATCCGTTAAAAAAAAGAAGGCTCGCAGAAGATACATGACCAAGAGTAACAGATAGACAGGACGAACAGGGAACAGACA
Organism: Paragonimus heterotremus; assembly: GCA_013368495.1. Taxonomy (NCBI): domain Eukaryota; kingdom Metazoa; phylum Platyhelminthes; class Trematoda; order Plagiorchiida; family Troglotrematidae; genus Paragonimus; species Paragonimus heterotremus. The sequence goes on from LUCH01000511.1 coordinate 100,682, forward strand.
GACTGAACAGCAAAGAGTGAGACGGCGAAACGAATGATAGCCTCATACTTCGAAGCTCTGCAACGAGGCGCTAGACATATGAAGAAGGCGGCAAAGTGGAATGAGTTTTCTGAGTGACGTGGTAAGATTGTATTCTTAACCAGCAGTCTGTACTTGATAAATGGGTCATGTCAAACTGATACGAGGCACTGTGACCATTTTTGCCACTCGTGGTTACGAGGAATCTTAAAATGTAAAAGTTCAAGAAACAAAAACGACAATAGGCCGGTGCGTACTGACTCACCTTTGCACAGGCTGCACTAATCGATGTGATATGCCAGGATAATCCACCTTGTAATTTGGCCATAGAATCCACACGGTTCAGCAGTTCATGACAGGCTTGCTGTAATTGACCAGAGCAGTCGGTCAGGAGGGAAGTGGAAGAGCAGGAGCCGGAATGAGGCTGTAAACAAAAGTGACATCGGGGTGATGATGAGGTTCTTCCGGACCAGCCTTAAGGACATGCTGCCGTTCATGTTTTCAGATAACAATTGATAATTCAAGAATATTGTGAAGTTCCACGGTGTATCAAATGGCCAACTTCTTCGTCTGGAAGAATAGATTTATCAAAACGAGGCAGTCAAGAGGCCTCGTTGGATGTGAAGGCTGTAACCAAATGTGGGTGGTGTTCAGAGTGTAACAATCTAACCCCCCCCCCCAAACTCAAAAAACACTAAAGATCGCTGGTTTCAGAGATCTTAATTCGTTGTGCTAAGCGTGCATTGCACAAGTGACGCCTAACCATATAGAAAGGAGAATGTCATCTAAAAACAGTATTATACATATAGAAAGTTTCAATTAAAGTTAACAACAAGATAATGTTCACGTCAGAAAAAATCCTATCGTATATCAAACTATGACGTTTGATTTATAATGGCTTCCAACACGGTGAATACATTACAATTGCCCTGGGGGTGTGTATAGATTAATATGTCTGACAGTAACATGGATCAGAGACCGTAAATGCAAACTCTATTTAACACAGCATAGTACTCATGTACACAATGTACCAAAACTGACCAAACCCTAGATAATAGCCCATGTGGCCCCTATAATATAATTGGTACCACTAAGCCATGAAGTTACAAAAAGTTTGCAACTCGTTCACTTGGCCTTCATTTATCCCAATGTATAAATTGAGCCGGAATGTTTTCTCCTTAAACGACGCCAAACAACTGTTAATAGTGTTCTGTGACGAGCACATTGAAGTCAGTCAAATAAGCCGGTATCCTGCGTAGACGGCCCCCGACCTTATTAACACGGGTACTGGTCGACAAATACATTTCCCATTACAGCCACGCATTGGACACAACTCAGCATATTACAAAAGCGATCGGGTTGTCCTAGATCGAACGAACAGAATCTACGGTTAGCATGTAATAGGTTTTGTACAAGTAGACATTTCGACCACATCACCACAGCGTCGTTAGCGGTGAAAGTGAGATGGTTGGTAATCTCCTTAATAAAGTGAGATCGTGAGCCGAACCCACAACCTATTATGAACAACACTTGCAAGACACGAACAGATCAGAAATCAAAGATTTGTCAAGTCTGGACAGAATATAAACATTCAAAGGTCCATAAAATGCACATTATTTTATCCATGAAAGAACATTAAGTAGATTGGAACCTAGGCTGTCTGTGTTCTTCTGATATCGAAGACGCGAATTGGCCAGTGAAACATTGGATAATCCAGAAGAGAAGAATTACTGATCAGAAACGACCGGAATTAGCTCGTCCAAATGCGCACAAACTCGAATGAACCTCAGGTGTGACCAGACTAGACTGACAAGACATAGCCTCTCTCACTCTTATCTCTAATGACAGATGCCCTACGATGTAACTGGGTCACGACAACTTACGAACATCTATAGAAAACTGGAATGGAGCTAAGATGATAGGAGCAAAAAGCGTAGACGTACCTGTGGCTGCTGAATGTGAGTGTTTAGACAGCTGGCCAACTGTTGCACAGCTTCTAACACAGTCCGTGAGAGATTCAGCAAACCGGTCTGTTCAGAAGCACGCGAGAGACCGACAGCAACCTGAGCAGATTCCTGATGGATAAAGAATTGGCAGTTGTGAAAAAGAAGCCACAAAAACGAAAGAAAGCCGCATCAAAAGTAAAATTACGGTAAGTAAATCAACGTGACAAACTGAAATAAGAAGCCGCAACATGTAACCCAAAGGCTCAAGTTAACGAGAACGTTACGCGACAGAAAGACGACCGCTCTATTAACGGCATGCTACACAACGTTTCATTTTTCATGCACTAGTAAACTCGTAGGTTACATGTAGAAATATTAGCATAAGATATCAATGAAACGGGGAGCAGGCAAATTGCGCGCCGTTCCAAGGTTCATGGTTAACACCCACCCACCCCAGTAGTTGCGCCAACATAATCAATTTATCTGAAGTCCACTTATCCCTGAATCGTCGGCCAAAAACACATGCTTGATGATGTCACCTCGTTTGGTGATGAAACGCTTGCAACTTAAACGCCAAGCTCAGCGAACATACGAATACCTAACACTGCCGAATGGACTCAACCTTTCATGCTCCTACGACGACCACATATCGCCAACTAATTTACCAGTTATATAAAATCATCATTTACAACATTTGGCTGCATATGGAAATACTTCAGTTAGTGACTCCAATGTTGATCGAACGTGTGAGTGACCATTTTGAGAGATATTGTCAAACCGTATGTTCGAATCGATTCACTGCGCACAGTTTCAACGTCAACTGTCTAAGGCATGTGAACCTTGCACACAGTGTACCGCCAGAGGGCAATTTGATTGGATAGTGTTACAATACAAATCGTGTTGAAAATCGTATGGGAATAACATTTGAAGTTACTTTCACATGGTCAATGGATCATTTTATTTAGGCCAAAACAGTCAAATGACCTTGGGTGGTCCATTCCTGCGTCTGCCGGATGGTGATCCTTCATTCTTATTGGTTATCGCAAACACGATCTCGTTAGAACCACGCACAAATCTCTCATGTTCACCAACATAAAATGATAAATGTTAATATCTATATATTTTGAGCAATTAGCATCAGGTGATTATGGATGTATGGAAAACAGGACTACAGCTGATTATACAAATTGCACACATCGATCGGACGAAAGTGAGACAACCATAAAAATATGAGTCGAGAAGCTTCCAAAACAAATCTCACCAACCTACAGATAAAAAAGTTTGCCAGTAATCACTAAGCAAATCAGCGTATGGTCGAACTGTGACTGACCTTGACTAGGCACGGCAAATATGAATTAATATCATAAATGTTATGTGCCATCAACTCCCAGCGTCCCTGACGAAAATTCTCGACTGCTTCGAGGCTGTGTTGTTCAATCTGATTCAAACTAGACCGAATGAGACCCAGAGAAGCCTCGATGCGATTGTTTGTCAGCCCACCAAGTGTCGCCTTGCCTGAAGTGATGCTCAATGCGGCATTGTCAACATCGGAGAGTAGGTTGGGAATAACGGTAAGGATGTTTTCACAAGCACAAACACCAGGAAGAAGCTGACTAGAGATGGAGAAGATGCACGAAGATTAAAAAAACATGGTCCATCAAAAGAACTCAACTCAAGAATGGCGTTAACAATGTTTGTCAATAGTCATCCCCTTGGTCAGATGGAGAATTGCGAAGTTGCCCAAACATATTGACACTTTATTAAACAAAATCATAAGAGATCTGCTCACTAGTGGATATAGTACATGCAACTCGTACGATGAGGATAATACATACATACACAAAGATCCTGGCTTCCGCTAAAAACAGGGGATTTGGACAAACGTAAATATAGACCATATTACATAAAACCAGGAATTTAGAACACAAGATATTGACACTGGAACGTGGATTTAAGGTTTCTAAACCCAGCTTGTCAATCGTATGAGTCAAACCGGAGAATAGAGTGGACGTAAAGAAGCGAGTGCTTTGATTACAAAACCCAAACATAACCAACATAAATATCTGCCTGTAGAATAGCAATTCGGATGTGATAAAAATACGAGGATTATTTGAGAGAGACCACAAACTTACAGCAAAGTGTGTGTTAACTGTGTGATCGAATCACAAAGGTTCAGACGAGAACGTGCGAAATTGTCCGAAGCAGCGGTCTGATCTGATGTGGAGATAAGACCATGAGAAGACTCCAACAACTGGCTCGAACTTTTGACAACCAGCTGGCCGGAATCTAAAATCGGAGCTTGAAGCTGCGTGGAAAATGGGTGGAGGACAAACGGCAAAAGAGGTTTGAGATGCGAATCAGTAAAACACTCAAGGGATTAAATGTGAATACCAGATTAGTGTTTAGAAGAGAACACCAGTCAAACCAGATTAGTAATCTGCAGATCAGACTAAAAAGAGATCGCACTGAACAATATGCTGTTTCCGAAAGGTTTGAACATATCTAAAGCAGTTGGGCTGCAAAGTTACTATACGGGAGAATGACAGATAACATTCTTTGCTAGACAACTTCATAATGCTAAAAAACCATAAACAATTGCTATTCGTTAAAACAATACTCATCGCTTAACATACAAAAGTGGCCGATGAACCAGTTTCACATAAAGCATGATGTTCGACGGATGCAAGTGAACAGTTCACAGCAATGCACCGGTGTTTGATATGGATGCTTCACTGTCGTACAGCTAGCAGCAAGCGCTCTAGTTCAAAGACCAACGGGAGAAGTAAGTGGGCCTATCCAATTAAACCCCAAGCTTTGAACACAAACAATCGGAAAACGAACTAAAAACATTGGGTCACAGCCGCCGTCTACTGCGGTGAAGAAAAAACATAGGAGGATAATCGGTTATGAAGGTTAACGAAAATGCTGTCCGTATAAGGAAGAGAAGAGCCCACTGAGAAGAAAACTGTAATTGAACACGACTTCCCAGGGAAGTTTTTAACATTTAAGATTGCGATTCCATCAGGAATCATGAAACAAAGTTATGCCTGATATTCACAATTAATTCGTTTGTACAAAATGGTGTCATATTTCATAAACGGTCAGTCGACTAGAGCGAGAGATTTTCCAGCAATGTGCATGTGTGCAAACGATCGTCGAGTGAGGCCTTCTTAGTGTTATGCACGATGCCCCGCTGCATACGAATTGACACAATACGAATAGTGTAAAAGGAAGTTGCCGTGTACAGTGTTCGTCCAGCATAGGGCGCGTAGATGCACTGGAATAGGTAGCAGTGACCAACTGTTTTATGGTCCATTGGATGGCCCTGTAACTAGTGTGCCAGTCTCAATGTTTGTCTTGGACTGATGCTTAATTTTGGCAGATTGGTAAACGTTGCGCATTAGAATAAGCTGTGGAAAAGTTGAACGTTTCCAGTCTGGATGATACCAGATGAATAAAATAAAATCTAGGTGGAAAGTCAAATCATATTAGATTGACGTATGTTGTTGCCAAGTACTGTGTGAAGTAAGTAGAACTTTTGAGGGTTGTGTTCTAGATCAACAATTTGGGAAAATAACCCAAACTGATTAGAGAACGATGAACCACGTTGGACGCCTGTTAGTTTGCCAACGTCATGCTCATGAAACGAAGTTCATTCCGTCGAATTGTGCGTCAAAGATGTGAGAGATGTCAAACGCGGTCCCCCTGTGGCAGGCTGCTTGTGGAGCTTTCAAATTATTTAATTACACACACAAGGTGAACCATTTTAACTGATGTCGCCTTAGAAAATAGATATTTACCGTGCTCTTTCTAACCATTTGTTTTGTGCATGCCGGACCTTGGTGCAAAATTATTACGACCTCGTTAATGTCAGCTGTTCAACTGCACCGCCTGGGACAGGGAGATGAGGAAAAACAGCAAACCCGTGAAAAAAATTCTACGCAAGACCGAAAGCTACGGAGATTGTTAGTTTTGGCTTTCTTACACATGTCCACACATTAAGTCTCGCGAGTTGAGAAGCAATTAACGATTATGAAATTACGAGCATGTCTACAGACAATTGGGTTGCCTCTACTAACAGTTCACAATCTGATCCCTCCAAAATTCAAACCTAACTGTAAACAAGGACACTTGTAAAGACCGAATGAAACTAGAAACATGACCGTCAAAGCTATTTGTCCAGTCATGTTCGTTCGTGGGTCACGGAGGATGAATTAAAAGACGCAGAGTTCATATTCATTATCTACCTCCAAATATTCTGCGTGATTGTAATCATCAAAACAAACGTTTGCACAAAAATGAATTGAGAATAACGAAGTCATACATTATTCATGGAGTCACAGAGAAACCTTGAGGAGACAGCAGATGGGATTATTTAAAAAAATCTATATGTGAATCAGCTCCAAGAGTTCACCTAGATGATAACGGCAATTCCCTAGTCAAAGCAAAAACAAGATTATGTGGATAAAGTATACCGGATACAAAGAAGAGGACTGGTCTTCAGGTGAACATTAAAACATGAAATTAGAAATAACAGAAAGCTAAATAGCGAAGAAGTGTACATCCCTTTGGATTCGACAAACGGGGCAGAGGAAATAAAAAGTAAACAACTGTCTCAAACTAAAATTTCACAGATTGCGAGAATAGCGGACAACTAGGAAGCTGATTTATGTGGACTATGAAGAAGTTGAGTGAATGACAAAAATACTGCAAACACAAACATCATACCATATAACGTTTAAGTCTGTACGAGAATTCTAGCATAAACTATCGTCTAACCCACCGTGAACGCTTCTTCGGCGAGTTGTGTCGGTGCTCCACCGACAGCCCGGAACAATACATCAGCGTACTGATCGACCGCCTCCTCGAGTTGAGCAGCTCCGGATCGCAGATTATCGTACAAAGCAGCCGTGTCCGCGGGAGACGTGCTAACGGTCTGTGTGGAGCGGAAAACATGTGCCGTCGCTCTGGCAACGCGTTCGAGAGACTTGAGCATAAAATGGAGAAACAAGCAATATGGAAAAAATGTCAGCATGCGTTCATCCAAAAATGTGAAAGCAAGCAAAAAGCGCAAAACTGAGAAACAAGCTAGTGGATGTGAGATGTCTTGTTTTAACCACACAGAAGATCGCCATAAGCGTACGACTGCCCAATTCGACCCTAAACGCAAAACCATACTGTTCAAGATGTCAACCAATCAACTGGACATCTGACCTTCCATCCACAGCCACGAAAACCATTACTTGAACGGAATTGTTATCTAAAAATGCTACTAAGTGGAGTCTTGTTTACAACCGCCACATAGATACATGAGCACAATGAAGCGGACTTCGTCCTGACAGGCCAGTGACAGGGATTATCGTATACGCTCAATGACCAGCAAAGCTCACAGAGACGTGAGATTGTGTATAACAACGTTCCAGCTAGTAACAAAAACGCTGACATTCGAATCCGTGTCGATCTACAACTTTTAGCCGGGAGAGTCTAAAAAAGAAAAAACCAATAACTGAATGACTCTCGATCAGAGAACGACCAAATTCAATACCTGTACGAATAGAACAAAAGTACTAAAACGAATGACACATCAAGAAAGACAACGGTAATTTGTCAGAGACGTCAGGATAGGCAACCGCATATGATCGAAAGTGTTGATATTAGCTGACAGTAGAAAAGACCACGCAAAGTAAAGTATACTGTCGAACAACTTCAGCATGTAACATGACGACCCTACAATCGCAACACACTGATAGAGAATAGTGTATCAAAATAAGTAAGAATAGCGTCTACATGCCATTCGGGCTAAACCATCATAGAGAAAAAAGAATCATCGCCAAGTCATCTAACAGTGACAATAATGGAACAACACGAATGTACCAAAACCAAAATATTGCGAGTCTGTCACAAGAACGAAATAAGAACGACTTAAACTCGGAAAAACTCAACTGGTAAATTAACATAATCAGGACCAAGTTAAAGAAAACAACATGAGGGGGAAAAACACTTTCAGATAATTCAGTAATACCCTGTTTCGAGAAGATTCAAAAAATCCACCAAATGTAATTGGCTTCAAACTGCTCCGTCAGGAAAGGGACGTTAGATCAATTCAACTGCGCCGGCTCAGCAAATAATTGTAATCTCCAGAACGAAAACCGACATCTTCAGAGTTTTCATTGATGCAAAAGGCAATGACTAAGAAGCACAGTTCATATGTGCCAGCGGTCATTTGGTGGACGTTGAGTCAGCTTGGTTCAAAGAACATAACCATCGCTAAGTAAGCCTGATAGCTAGTTGACAATAGGATGTGAAGTCGAATGCTAGCTTACCATAACGATGTAGGAACACTGTGCAAGAAATGTGATAACAAAACCTGAGCAGGCTGAGTTTGAACCGCCAAGGGTGGTGTGGCGCTTCGTATTGAAGAGAGTGGACTAAGTCCCGAAAGAATGTTTCCTGTATAGTTCTGGAACGTTCTTTAGTTCAATAAGATCAACAAATGGAAAGTTCGTGACTACAGTGTTTCATGAACAGGAATATTTGCACTTGAAGTTTTTAAAATTCAGGATGGCTCTGCACTGCAAAATTCAACACAATGAACTTACGCCACCGAAGTTTGACTAACCGGCAAATGCTCAAGCGTTTCGGATAATAGGTAAATGTGTTCGTCTGGCATCACCAAGTTACTCTTTCTCTATCGCAAAGAGCCTAGCAAGGGGTTATAGTGTGACAAGTGAAGAGTAGAGGAAGTAACTAACTAATTCAGCGACGTAAACGTGAAACTCTTTTCACCAAAACAATAAAAAGTCAAAATGACTATGAGAACTTGTTGCATGTGAGAAACAAATGACATTCAAGAGAGGATATATGAAGTATGTGTGTTAGAAAAACGGGTCACGTTTGGAGAAATGCAGATTGAAAGGAGCCAGAAAAGTTTCCTATTCAAATAGGACGACATGAACTACACACCCCATATTTTTTAAACAGGGTGACTGCCTGACGAACATAAAAGTCTAATACACCAATCATCTTGTACCCAGAGGTGACCATGTCATTGGTGATCATAGATAGCTCAGCATATATGACCAAATATATTTTCATCAGTCAAAATAGCTGGATGTACGGAGGGTGAACCAAACTAGAACACGCACTTCACATTTCCGAAAAAAATAAAATCCTTCATATTCCTACAGACACTGTTGATCCGATTGGTCAAAATGAGATAAACTTGGCGATACATTCCTTATTAAACCCTAAATCAAGTACCCCACAATTGTCATTCATCCTAATTAGCTGAAGCGCAACTTAATACAAACGAGAAGTATATAAATCCTAAAATATTTGGAATTTAGCATGTTTTGTGAACTAAGATGAACAGTCATCGGGATATAATTTAGTAGCCGCGGATTCAAAAGAGTATGGACTTCTAAAGAGTGACTACTTTAGGAAGTGCAGCTTTCTCTATGAAAAGGACAGGACCACGTAGAGAATCCTGGCATATATGGCTATTCATCAGGGAGATCACTCCGCAGAAGCATAAGCCTATACACACCATGACAATAAACAGTAATACGCGCACATTGAAAAAGCAGCTCTGGCTGTCATCTCCACAAGAGAGTTTCATCAAAATAAGTAATGATCAAATTATAGGGACACTGACCGTAAATCACGTGCTTTTGATTATCAAAACTGAATTGAGATGGTTACTGGAAGCTGAATTAATGGAACAACCTAACCTAAACTGTGAATCGACAGCGAATCACGTTCACTGACAAATGGGCTACTGCTTCATCTAATTTTTCTTGCTCGAGGTGGTCTGTCAATTTTAGGCAAAAAGTTCTACATGGATAAACTTGTGGATAAAAACGAAAAACATTAAAGGAAGTACACAAAAAGAGATGACTTGCAATTTGACGTGAACACAAAGGAGAATGAAATAAAGAGGTATCACATCCTGTACGTGTCATTGTATCAATTTGGATCGTGTGAAACTGTTGAGTTAGCCCAACTAAAATTCGGAATCGAGTGAAAAAAGGATTGTATACTTTGATGAGGTTTGACTTTTTATTGTCAACGAATAAAGTGTCCTTCAAACCACCTTCACTGCGTAGTTATTTTTGTTTTCAGTGCAATGCCTGTAGTCAACATAGTATCTTGGAATGAGTAGCAAATAGTTTACGATCTGAGATAAAAACCTTCTATAGCGATAGGAAAACATCGTAAAAATGGATCAATGTCTGTGAAGCTGCAATCGTCAATCCACCCGAAAAACTCAGGATTACCGTGGGTTGATTTGGTAAAATAATAACCGACCTAAACTCGGTTGGAACCGCTTGAATCAACTAAGACAGACCCGTAACGTCGTGAAATTTAGAAAAATGCATCAAACTTTTGTAGTAAACTGGTCAGTAACGGTTAACAGATGAAGATTCATTACACCACATGGTCAACTACACGAGATGATTCAGCATATGAAAATGAACTAAACGGATTAGCGAAATTGCTGAATCTGTCCCATCCACCAAACTGATCACACCTAACTGTTCCATTTAATATGCTACTTGATGACGATTCTTAAATACAAACTATTCTAGAATTAAACATCTGTAAGCGAAATGTTGGATTAACCTAGTAGGTATCAGTATTCATATTTAGAAAAATAACAAACAGAACGTGAGTGAAGTCGACAAAACTAATTTCATCGAGTAGTCGAAAATTCTGTTAATAAGAATTGGATAGTAAAATATTGGAAGTATCGGACTAACACGAACTGCAGTCACACTTGGACACGTCATTCACTCAACCCTCTGCGTCCTAAGAAAACTACCAAATGATCTAGGGGATTGACTGATTTTTCGCTATTCGATTTGTTCAGGATTATCAAATCTGCCAAGCTACTTATCAATAATACCTAAAAGTATAAAGGAAATATTCACATCTCATGAGATCATCCTTCGTGATGGAAGAGTTGTTGCGCTGAAAAAGTCGCATTATTCTCATCAATAATTTCAACCATTTTCTACTATATAACCGATACTATTCTGTTTTTAAACGATGCCAAATTGGACGGCCACATGGAAACTATCAATTAACAGAACACGGATCTACATGTGAACAAGAAGTATATGCCAAATTAAAACGAAAAAGGTCTGAAGTGAGTTCAGTCAACAAAAATTTGCTACACTGAGCGCCGATACAACAGACTAATCAACTGAACTAAGAAGTGGGGCTCATATTTCACGTTACATGTGCCGTTTGAAGGGGCTCAAATTATGTTTCAAATCAATACAAATTTAGGACTATTTAGATCCATACAAGAAATTGTCTTGTGATCACATCATTCGGATTTTGACACGAAAACCTCATCATACAAACCGATGACATTACTATGTTCCATCTAGGAGTGTTCACTACTCGCCTTTCAAAAAACTATTCCACATCATTTCCAGATTCTCACAGAACTCATAAGAAGTCAATTATGCGAACAGCTGTTGACATAATTGACTTCGTATTCCATATCTGTCAGATGTGGCTTGCTTCGTGAGAACACATAGTTCGAAATGAAATTAGAAGATCGACTTCACAAGCTAGTAATACTACCTCGTATCGTATCGTCAGTTGTCACGCATAACACAGCGGTTAAATAATAAGCGAATGAAGGTGAAATTGTAAGGCAATACACAAACTACTCTTTTATAGATCAAAACATCAGTGGAGAAAGTTAAAATCCGATTGCTCATGCACGGGTTATTGCACATGAGTAACAGCATCTCAGATGACCTCAAAATGCAAGGGTTTGGAATGAAGTACAGATACCCGGAAAGTATGCGCCGAATCGATCGCGTGATTGACCTCCAGTAGCTGAGTGGCGATCAATGAGTCCGGATAAAGTTGTGTAACGGGGACATTTTACTTTACGATGCATATCAGGCTTTCTACATATCTAAGTAAGTGCTCACTTCTTTGAAGGAGCATGGGGAGATCAATTCTATTGATGCTGCTGCATCTGCAAATGAACGAGTAAGTGAAACCTGAAGTGAGCAATTATGGTATAATTTTTTGGTCTGACAGGGTAAAACTGACTTGATGAAAATGAACACACCCAATGCGATTGCGTTACACGTTCGCAGAATAAGCAGAACTAGACGCTATGTTAGAGGTAGAATAGTGCGACCTCCATTATGGGACAGCTTCAGGTACAGTAATCTACTTGAAATTGGTTCCTCATGCTCACTTGTCACAATCAATAAACCAATAGAGACCAACCTAAGGGGAACATAACATATATATACACATAAACACATTTAACAATTTATGGATATCGAACCAAAAATTGCTCATGGTGAATGGATAGAAAACGGTGAGTCCAGACTCACGGTGAAGTGACCGACACACGGCACCTCCTGGTAAACATTGATGATATGAAAAGGGAACACATCTTTAAAAAACAGATGACTATAAAATACTCAAGCGTGAAGAACATAATAAATTTAACTGCTTATCAACTATCTCATTAAAGTGAACGAAGGAAAATATGTTGTCCACATACCAATAGTAAAACGAACTATTCTGCAGCGTGCATACGAGACGGAGTCAATTAACGACAAACAGCTCGGTCGCAATCAGCGCCGGGGAGATAATTTTTGTTAATATTCATTTCTAAATTAGTATTGGGTGTTCTCAATAAAAAAGGATATTAACAATACTAAGCGATTAGGATACTAGACTCTCTGTGAAGGCACAAATAGTCTACCGTTCTGTAATGACATAACTGTAAGCAGTGAATATGGGTCAACAAAATACAACAGAATACTAAACATTGTGGAAATGTCTTTCGGACAACACACTGAAACCAGTGAACATACTGGTGAATTGTTGGAAGCGACTGATTGTTACGGTGGTCAACCACCTCTGTGTCCACTGATCAACTCGACCGTAATTAGGAGAGTCACTAATGTAACATTGCACACGGTCCATAGGCTTGATTGCTATCAAAAATTTCTAGGATGAGACGTAATAACTAGTAGTTAATGCACTTTGGACACGGATTCAGAGGAAGGACAATACAAACAGACAAACAAATGTGTGTAACTCAAAGCACGTAGGCAATCAGTTCGGACACCAATGAAACGACTAAAAACGGTAATTAGCCTGAATGGTCTGTAAACCGTCCAAATTGTATGTTCAATAGGTAGTCTGACATGTCGTAATGGAGGAGTTCTGGCAAATGCATGTGGCGGAATCACGATCGTAAATCGATTAAACCTGTCCGCATCTTTGTAAAGCTAAACAGGCTTGGTGTTTTCATTGGCACGTGCGAGAAGGACACTAGCAAAATTAGCAATGGAAAAAACAGTGCATCGATCTGGTAAATAAGCACACAACCATTCGCACTATAAACGAACGGGAGTACAATCAGACAGGCGTATCAACTAAGCGACCACGGAATGTAAACTATGTTAGCTGCTTTGATTGAGGTCCCAACACAAAAATAACAACCAAGAATGGATGGACCGCAAGACACGACAGTGTGCGTATGCTGACAGTCATCGTCAACAACGGTTATAGACACAAACAGATATGAAGACAGATGGACGATAAACACGTGCAACAGTCACAACATCCGAGTTCAACTTGGGTTGTGTGTTAAAAGAAAAGAAAATACGGTTTGGACCGAGAGCAAAGGATCAGATACAGACGGTAGTGTCCGTCTGAACAGCCGGATATGTAGGCGAACAAAGGAATGTGAAAGCTAACAACACAATATTGGATAATTCGTGTGATTCAACACACATTTCCACTTGGGGCACCTTGACAACATCCAGCTGGCACCCGAACAAAGAAAAAGCTAGATGTAAGATGAGACTTTTAAAAATGTAGGGAATCGTTGAAGCTCAGCATTTAATAAGAGGAAAATAGTAGACAGAACCGAAAAGTGAACACAACTATGGTTAACTAACTCCTCAAAATACAACAGAGAATAGTAAACCGAATGACGAGTACAAAAACAATATCAGCTCAAAAAAAATTTGATGGTACTGACAACCGACTATCGATGAAACGGTCATCAGTGATGATTCCGCTAACATTTGAGTAGTGTGACAATAGTTGGCCCGCATGTGATGTTGCAGGCTACACGGTAACAGCCGGAATCACAATTTGAGTTTAGCTGTAGGCAAAAAGTGTATTTATTGACCTAAAAACAATAGATTCCACGATGATGATATAGGGTTGCATTGTATGAAGCTGGAGTAGCAAAGGGTGATACCCTTCGAAACAGTTCACCCTTGGCAATGAAAAAGAGAACACATGGTTCAACTTCAACTAGCAAAAGCAGAGAACAAGACCACAGAATACAGTCACGAATGTGATGCTTGCTTAGCCAAATAGGATGAGGGAAAAATAGTCAAAGACAACCCCCATCATAACCTAGTGGTCAATATGAATCGCAGAACAGGATAATCGGGAATTTTTCATCCCCCAAGTCAAAATAATACATGGTATATGGAGTTAGAACAAGATGGAGTGAAAAAGTTCGACCAACTTCACGCCCATATGATAAACACGTATTACAAGTAAATGCAACTGGAGGGTGCACAAATATGGGAAACTTATGCCTATACAAATGACATGCTGTACGTAAGAGTCAAAACAAACAAAAGTATACATAGAATATACGGATAACACAAAGATTTGTTTGCTAGGCCATACCACAGCGACAACGAGTTGGAGATCGGACACAAAGTCATATAATAACATCCAGGATACAAAACCATGGTACATAAACCGGAATAATCCAGTGTTAGTGAAATGGAAGTATGAATTAGATTGAAGATGTTGATTTCAATACAACAGGTAAATAAGTGGGGAATAACTCTCTTGTTTTCACATGAACAAAGCGTTTACTGCCACGCGATGTGTGACTGTAATTGGCCCAAACCTAGACAATAGAGTAACCAAAGTGACCGCAGTTAGAAGTGATGAACATACGCCACAACTTGGTGCCCCCCTCACGTGCACGATGTGACACATTTGAGTACTAACCACACCGCTCGACAGGAGGAAATATTTTCCTCAATCTTATCAACCACCAGCCACCACAAATTTGCCTCCAGCTCAAGTTAAGCACCCGACAGCAACAAAAAGTAACCGGTTAAATTGAAAATCAAAAGAGCATTCCGGTTTTGTAAATAAAGACTGGCATTCATCAACATTCCCTAACTGGAGACTTTAAACTCTTATGTGCCGACGACATTGGCTGGTCCAATGTTGCCTTGCTATGCGAAAAGCTCGGTAAACAACCGAAACAACCAGCCCGAAGTGCCAACTTCGTTATTAGTCCCCATTGTAAAAATGTGCCCAGAACAATGTTATCCGAAACTCGAAACCGCAACCGTGTGATTAACAGTGGAGCATTCTTGAGCATTGGACAAGCAAGCACCATCTCCAGCACATTTTGTAATCCTGTTATCATCGTATGGTAAGCAGTAACTGGAAACAGACAAGTTCGCTAGATTCGTGTTGCCATGACTATAACAGAAATATATGCGCAATACAAACACTAGTTTCGAGACAATAAACACAAACAAACCGACAATCCTCCCAAGATTGGCACACACATGCACACATACTTACTTCGGCGAGCATCTTTTTTTCGGCCGAGTTTTTACAATCTGACAGAAGTGGTCGGGTGGACTGGCATAGACGAGTGGCGCGTTGGGCCATATGTGTGGCGATGTTCATGACCTATCAGAATAGAACATATGAATGAGTTCGGATCAGAAAGGGGATCAAGCGGGGCACGACATAAGTATGGGTAAAAAGTCCGTCGAAATCTAAGAAACAGACTGAATGATATCCTGTAATTGTCTTCGAAAAACTGCACGTTGTAAACCGAACCCGTCGGTATTGTAGTATGAAAAATAACACAAAACTCAGCAGAGTAAATGGAGGTGTGGGTTAGAAAGTTTCCTGTCAGCAATGCTTTCTATGATATGGCACATAACATCTGGTAAATTTGCTCAGCAAACAGACTCAACTGTTCTGAAACCGTGGGAACCCCGGTGCGGTGCAGTGTGATACAAACTGTAACATCTTATAGCTGACATCAACCGACAAATACTAGACGGAATATCTAGAATGGCTCCCAGTCACCGGCCCGAAAAAATGAATAAAGAATAAATAAGCCAATGAAGGCTTGAATGGGAGAACTGACAATATACGAAAATGAGTATAACTCGTAAATGGGTAGATAATAGGCTGAAGACTGGTAACAAGGTTGCGAGTGCATGGGCATGGATGGAAAAACAATGGAGAAATACTTAAGACTGAGAAAATTGAAGAAATCACAAACGGAGATGATCGGATTGAAACAAGCCAGTGAGCCGCGTTGATCAGCCCAGTGGGAGAGAGAAACCAACGGACAGTTGATGGAAGCAAGACTAGGAGTTCAAAAGACGATGACTGTATGGTTGGAAGAGCCCAACTGTGTGTGTAGTTGAACAGAGGCAGATGAAGGAGACGGGAAAAATGGTTACGGACAAGAAACAGATGGATCTAAGGCTCACTCGTCTTCATTCTACAACCAACCGCCAAATACGCAACAAAATACACCTACATCCTAGGCAGATGAGTTGCGAATAAATGACCATTACAGAATCCCACAAGCCATGCGAGCAAACACTTAGATTTCGACAATAATTTCGCAATAATCAGGCCAATGTGATGAGGCAATTACTGAGTACAGTGTCTTATTCAATATTTTGTGTGTGAACATTTCAGAAGTCGTGTTGGAAATAACTTCATTAAAATTTCTCTCGGGGCCAATGCGACCTGTTCTTGCAATTGACCAAACAGTCTACTTCACGACCTCGTCATCAGTTTCCGGCAACTTCCTTAAATTCTGCAACAGGCTGCGGGAGTAGGCCCCTGATGTTCTCACGATAAAATGTAACGCAGTCAGTACGCGATCGGGTTACATATGACAAGAGGTGCAAGCTAAAGCATATCACCTGACTATCTTCTCAGGTGCTTTGGGCTCTAGCGTACTGGCACGAATTACACAGTTCACAATCAACAGAACACAAAGCCGGTCCTTTTCAATCAGTTCAGCCTTGCAAGTCTAAACCGTCAAACAAGGTTCGACTAATTTATTCTACAGCAACTAACACATACATAATATATATGTTCTTCTGTTCACCACCAACCTGAACATCTAAACGCAGTCTTAAGTGTTGTCATTGCGTCATATCGATCCACATGCGTGAAACACAGCCGTGTACAAAAACTAGGCGCATGTTTCAGTGTTCGAAGAAGTTGAGCGCTTTTACTATAACACAAGTGTGTCGAAGCTGCGTGTACGGTCATCACTTGCGTGGTCAATCAAAGAATCTCCTTACAGTAGTTGAAGCTGGCATATGTGAAAAGTTCACTCATGAACAAACGACACAGAGTGGATATAAAAATTGTTGTAAACTTCAAAAACTGCAATGGTAACGTCAAAAGTACGGGTTAGAACCTAAGGGCTGGTAGGCAACCGCACGGAAGCGAGAAGTCCGACAATATTCAGCACTAAACTAAATGAGACAAATAACATTTTCTAGTAGACAAGCCTGAAAATCTTGCGCCCACAATAAAGAGTTGAAAGTCTATCAAGTGATCTACCAAAGCCACATAGAGCCGAACGACAAGAAATAGAACCAAGTCAACGACGCTCGCGCTCTTGATTCAATCAGTCTACAACCAGTCCAAAGGCGAAGTTGTCGAAACGGAAGTCTCTATACCTCTTTCATCCAAAGATATCTCGATATCACGTTTAAATGCATCGATAACATTTTTACATGACTCGGTCAGTTTAAAATGAAGAAAGGGGTATCCGCGGTGAAGCACGGAGTAATAAAAGATACTTCATACTGACGTGCTTACACGGTGAAACGGTTGACCTTAACCGGCCTTCGAATCAAAGCTGGCTAGCAAACACCAATGAAGCACGACAGCGGCAACATACTGAGCTCCTTTTATCCAATTAATCAAGACAGAGGAAAAACATATCGCCAAATGTTATCATTGTGGTCTACTTACATCAGTCGTTAACCAATGTATATTGATTTACTTCACCGAATGGAGGTTTGAATCCCATTCACTCAAGCTTTACTGTATCTTATGACGAGAAGGTTGACAAGTGTTTGTCACTCTTAGGAATTCGTATTATTGGATATTAGAAGAGAACATTGCAACGATCTGTTTATCATAAGTTGACAAGGATCAGGCAATATCAGAAACTCTGTAAATTCGTATATACTGCTTACAAATGGAAATTAATGATAATTTTAATCCACAGAGCCAGCAGGTTGATAGAAGGACTAGCTAATACAACGATGACGGATAAAGGTTAACCAGAAAAAATCGTAAACATCCAGAGTAAGGGGAAAGCACTGAAAGTGGCGAACTATAATGTAAAGTAAAAGATTACCTTTTAAATCCCAACTCAAATGTGGCCAGTTGACCAACTCACATTTGCACTGTAAAACATCTAGCCAACTAGCTAACTACGCGTTCTGTCAAGCATTAAGACTTTTACTCTTCACAGTGGTGATACACACTCAACTGATCATTTTGCTCTGCACATAATATACCAGTTCAGTTGCACGATACAATGCGGTCTACATAAGCACAACGGGTCATCGCCTACGTCAAACTATAACAGAGCACGTTCATAAGTAGTTATCAATTACAGTAACAAAAATGACCCGTTAGCTGTAACAAGCTCGAAGACATCGGCTTCATGGGCAGCCAGGCACCCTTTAACAACCGGTTACGTCACCTGGTTGACCCGGGCAAATCGCTCAAGATATTGTTACGTAAACCTAAATGGAAAGTACGACCAGGGATGTATTGCTAACCCGGCAACAGTGGTCAGTTTTGTTTCCATAGGAGGCGTTGACACAATCACTATTCCTGTCATGGAACCGACTGTAGTAGGAGTGTGCGAAAAGACGAAGGTGGTTGGCCCGTTCACTTTCCGTAGCTATGAGTAGTTTGTATAAACCTTGCCGGTCTTAGATTACCGACTGATAGGAGTAATTCGAAATGTTAGCATCTCAAGACATACATCTTCCTCGTTTTGAATGAAAAGAACATGCTAAGGTACTGAAAAGGTGATATTTGACACAGAAAGAAAAAACACATTCGTTTTGACAATTATTCACAACCATGATCCAGTTCGAATGCCTGATGATGTTAGTACGATTTACATAAACGCACAGAAGTACCAGCCATTTCATGAGCTCACTACCGTCAAAACGTGATGGATTTCTTCAAAGCAAGCGTCAAACTGAGCTAGATTTCTTTTGTAGCAAAAACTCAAATAAAGTAAGCAGAAAGGATAACCCGAATAAAATTCGGATTTCCATTTTCGGTTTGGTTTATTTACTAGCCAACTGACTAAACTAGGGAGATAGCAGCCCTCACTTCTGCGTTCAAAAGTAGCATGTTTAAACTCTTATAAGCTGAGGTTACCAAACATTCAACTTTCTGATGTTTCTGCAATGATCAAAATGTCTACAAAATCATACCTTATCCAGGTGTTTCATGACACAGTCGTCCAAAAAACCCGATCTGACAACGAGATGTTTAAAGACACTAGTCAACTATTTGTTGTCACTCTGTTAGCATGCCACTCAGTGAATACCACCTCATCGTCATATTGATGACAAATTGTTTCAATGTATTTAGATAATCCTAACAACTGTCTACTGATCAAACACCGCAATTCAAGGACACCTGGTTATAGCTATGTGTAAAGGGTCACGACCCAATCGGGTAACAGGCCAGACCGACACTCGATTACTGCACCCCGAATGACGGACACAATTGTAAGCAGCTTTTAAACGTAAACAATTTATATTGTGAACGTAAATGCCCGTATGTGTGACGCCTTGGAAGAGACTCCGCGTGGTTCACATGTAAACATGGAACGGATATCAATTGCTAGATCGGTCAACAAATGGATGAATTGCGTAGACAACGTGAACATGCTAGTGGAAATGAACACAACGGGTGTCTGTGTGTCAATGGAGACATTCACACACCGCTAATCAGACTGTAATGAGATAAGTACGCTTTGTGCACGTGTTGATGGTTTGCGAAGCACTGAAATATTGTGAAAGCAGCTGAGTATTTGTCGCTTTCGTAGTGAATTTTGAAGGTCAATAGGCATCACGCCTCTTGTCCGATTCGATGTCGGTGTACAGCTATCTTATTTTTGACCGTTTATTGAGGTGAACAGTGTGTGGTGTGAGTACACGTTGAGTACACGATCTACAACTATCACGATCTGTCTACCGGTTTCAGTTTGTATTTCTTTTGTTCGCGTGTGAGGCTGTTTCATTGCGAATTAGGTTATTCGTTTTTCACACATGATTAATACCCTACAACCACGTTTTTTTACTAACGTATAGTTACCAACCCTATACGCTTTGTGCACGTGTCGATGGTTTGTGAAACTCTGAAATATTGTGAAAGCAGCTGAGTATTTTTCGCTTTAGTAGTCAATGTTGCAAGTCAATGGACACAACCATTTTCAGGTTTGAACTGTACAGGTAGGTACCATGGCTAGGACTGCTGTTGGATTAGACAGTAGTCAGTGGAGTAGCAGAGTAATAAATAAGTACAAATGTAAAGAGAGCGAGAAAGAAAAGAAGACAAGTAAGCAAAATGACGGGACTCCCTTAAAAAAGGGAAGAGTTAGCCAATTTCGCGTTGTGACACACTGATTCCACACACTTTTTCTGGCAAACTCCCCAACCAAATAGTCGGCACCTACCAACCTCGTTCAGCGCGGCACCCAAGGCAAACATAGCTCATAATCACATCATTGCGCAGTCACTTTACGGTTCTTTCCTGCCATCAGCAACTACAGTGGAAAATGTGAGCTGCGGCAGATGCCCCATCGCTATGCTGAGTACGTGATTCAACTAGCAATGATTATGAGTTTTCATTATCTCGTAGAATGACCGCCAACAGCGCCGACAGACCTTCGCATTATCCACACAGTCAGCTTGTTTGAAACAAACTAACTGACAGATACAGCAGTGGTCGAATACCGGGAGTATGTATCTATGTGCATCATCCGCACGAGTGCAACTGGTCTCTGATCAAGAGAGCACCATAATTTCTGTCACAAACAGTCCCGTTGGTTATGTTCCGAATGCATTCTGTTCGGTTGGTTTTCGTAAACAGACGATCTGAACCAAAAGTAAAACGGTGTTAACAAAACGTTATCCAAAGCTTTATCAGTCACATCTTGAGTAGACACAGCTCCTTACCTCTAACGAAGGCAGACCGTCTGGTGTGGGTGAAAGACATTCCTCCCGGGTCAACTCGCTGGCTCCCTTTCGCACTGCGGCGATGTGATCATGCAGTGCGATTAACTGATCCGGTCCAATTAGACGACTCACATGACCAGGTTTTGAGGCTGGGTGGGCAGCACCTACTAGATAGGCGGCTTGATTAGTCAGCTGGAGAAGTTGGCAGGTAGCCTGTGCGACAGACTTAACTGCAGCCACAAATGAGTCCGCATCGCCGTTCGCAGCCGCAGAGGGAATGGAGTCAGTGTAAGTCCTTATATCCTGGGAGAAAATGAAATTACACAGACACGAAATTACCGATAACCGCTGAAGAGAAGTGTCAAGAGCACCAAGCTCGGCAAAAAAGTGTTAAATTTATGGACAACAAACCTGGATATATGGTAGGATAACGCGTGCGTTGAAAAACCAAAGATTGAATGAAGTGGAATGGAAAAAGAGACAAGATGTCGTGTTAGTTTCTTAACGCTGATGAAAAGGCTAAATAAATAAAGAAAATATGTTATATTATGGCTTGATGGAACGACTAGATACTTGCAAAGCAGAAGCTGATGTAGGGACCAGTTGTTAACGTGAAGAGATCAACAGGGAATTCGTCTACCGATTAGCCCTGAGAAATAGAAAGAATAAATCAATACGTCTAGCGGCATTCCGCAGTAGCCAGCCGGACGATGAGGGACCTGACAGATGCACTTACGGCAGAACTGAATTTCTGCCAAGTCAACGAACTGTCTGAACAAGAGTCGTTAACTCCTACCTAATTATGAAAACAACGACGATCAGCGAGAGACAACACGTAAGTCGACCAAAAGTTTCTACAAAAGTAATAAGTAACACTGAGTAGAAAAAGCAAACGAAATGGAATGAACCTAGTTATCTGATAATAAAACAGCACTGTTCCCTTTAATCCGTCATTGCATCGATCGTCAAGTTAGCTTCAGTGAGATCGCGTGACACCAATCTGCACGATTGACTTGACAAGTGAGCTGAACAACATGAACTGTTCAGCTGGCCTGGAGCGGACCACTTAGAAAATGAAACCTGAATGGTCACTTATGGCTGTGAAGACACGTGCTGCCTTTCCAATGTTCGGTTGTGGTTGATAAAGGGGGAAGTAAAATGTCCGGGTACAATTTATTTTGCTCTGTAATTCGTAAATGTGAATTGTTTTTGACGAACATAGCAACAGATCTGAAATGTTTGACTGTCGTCGACCCGGTTAATCAGCTGGATTCAAATGAGTAGATAGAGCGAGCGTATTCTAAAAAATTTTCCGTTAGGGGGACCTGTCTGTCAACTAGATAAATCGTAGTCTGCGATCGTTGAATCATATACATCGCACGCCAAATGAACTTCTAACCAACCGACTGTCATACATTCAGATCGCTAACACTTATGTAGAACAAGATTATTAGAGAACGACGCAGTCACATCAACAACACTGTCGCTCTTCAATCTAATTTCAACTTCTCCAGTTATTCTGTTTCTTCTTTCTCTTGATAGCCTTACCTCTGAATTATTCTTGGTCACTGATGCGATTGACGGTAGCTCAAACCACGAGTCAAGATCCTGAGTGTTTATGAATGAATGACAATTCTGACCAAACTGGTTAGTAAGATGAGCGAATAAAACGGGACAGGATGCTTGATGTCAAAAACAACGTGATTCAGATTTGTGCATTTTATTATTAACAATAGCCTTAAGTTTAAGCTAAAACTTTGCAGGATTCAGCTCACCCTTCCGATTGGGATGGTTGAATCCCAATGAAACATTCATTTGATTGAATTCAATCTCGTGGCCCCTTCGTAACTACATCATTACCGTAATTTCAGTAGAACAGTCCGTTCATCATTGAATTTACTGTAAAGCAGAATCAGTAGGTCACCCTATGACTGTTCCTTGTGCTCCCACTGAAAACATCAGTACTGTGGCTCGAAGTTTTTAAGTAAATTAAGATCCGTTTGGAAACATGGATCTAGTAAAGCAGCCGATGCTCGAAACATATTCTTGCTTTGACTTCAACAGATCGAGGTGATGATGTAAAAGCCTTCATCTATGAAATCGCATTCGTAAAGCACAGCATGATCATTCTATTTCCTGACAAGGAAAGATAATAACAACCAAAGCCAACGAAGCCCCCCTACACACATCAGGTCAGGTTTGTCTCAACAATCTAGTTGTATACCGACAATTTGTTTCCTTTCATACTCTTCGTTCTTTTATCAACTTCTTACGTCAAAACCGTAGGTAGTCAGGTTGGACACCGAATACGACCAAAAACTCAGTAACGTACGGATGGACTTCATCAACACATTTTGGTGCTAAATGTTAAGGAATAGTGAATATAAGAGATAAAGTCGGCGAATAATTAGCAAATGGAAGCGTCGATTATCCGAACAATGGATTATCAAGAGGTCAAAAGTGAATAGAATGTTATCGGATACTTGATTATTGTCATCTGGTACCTAATGAAGGAGGTCTACCAGGCAAAACACGACTAATGAGAACGATAAAAACTAGGTCTTTTAGAAAGATGTTTAATAGAAGTTAGAAGATTTAGATTATTTCAAACTGAACACTACCCACACTTGATCATAGACCTCGCATTTACATACGCTTTTCCGTTAGCTCTCTTCCGTACCGACGAATGTTACACGAAACGATATCAGTCATCAGATTTCACACGAACACGTCGTAGACAATATACTGATAATGGTAGCGTAATTATAATGACCCGCACATTTAGGTCAACATAACTACTAAGCGATGCCACTAAAAAGTCCGGATACGCGTTAACGATTCGACAATGTCTTTGATGTCAGGTAAAACACAACCGCGGACTTTGAACAGACGAATCACCCTCAATTTTGAGATGTGGAGATAGAAGAGTTGGAGACTAGCGAGCAAACGGACCAGGCTGCCGTGCACTTTGCTAATCGCTCAACGCGTGTGAGTAATATGGGCAAACAAAAAAAACGAACCAGCGATCCTGAGTCGAACTGTTCGCGAATTTTTAGAGACCACTCATAGCTAATTGGAGCCAACAAAATACTATGTCGCGAAAAAAACAGCGTATTTTGCATAATCAAAAAGACCTTCCATAACCGGTATTTTCACCAGGTATAAATAAACCTCACTGGGTACACGGCACTGTTTTTAGAATGCAAAGGTAACCAACTGTGGTTAGTATCCAGCTTTGTATGTCAGAAACAGATAGATAAAGCCGTGGAACCAATCGATTGTTGAGCATGCAATGAAGAACAGGTAAGCCGCATGCTACAACAGATGGAAGTGTAAAATTCAAAACGCATATGATTTTCGTTTTTTCACAATAATTTGTCTACATTTCCTCTTTCAGAAGATGTTTCAGCCACAAAGAGAAAAGAGAGAAGTGGAGAGAAATATGGTCTGGATACGATGGTGTACTTCTTGACTGCATATGCGTAACCACACGGGTGACCTTGAAATCCGAAACGTGAACACGAAGCTCCACTTTGGACAAACGTCTGAGTAACGACAATTAACATAGGTCACATCATAAGAACACTAGTGCTTCCTAGGCGCACCAGAGAACAACTTTGTGTAATACGGAAAAACAGATAAAGTTCCATAAACTAGCACGCACCTCGTTCAGTTGATGCATGGTGCCCAAACATTCGGGATACGTGTGCTGACAAACTGGGACACGGATGGCACAAACCGCTGGTGATACTGACCGTGCTGTGTCAGAATCTGTCACGGACTGCTCTTGAGAATGACTGATCGGTCGAAGCAGCGTATTTACACGACGAATGGCCGCCTCGCAATGGTTTCGCATGTGTAGCAACGCTCCACTCTGTTCTGCATCTTGCAATCGAGTCCATTCGACCTGATCCAGCTCAGAGCAGGACGATTCGAGATTAGATGCCTTAGCCTCTGTTTGGAGGCTGAGTTCAACAGCCCATTCACGTAGTTGTCTAGAGCAAAGTTGGAGGGCAAAGAAAAACCAATGGTTATAGTGGATGTGGATGAGTGAAAACGGAACCAACAAAAGCAAAAACAATAAAGAACGGCAATGAAACTCGTGAAAAGCTATGAACGTCTCTAGGCGCATATCCAACTGAGACCGGCTGCCGTGCCATGACATCAGTCATACAAATAGACTGATGACACTTAGACTGGTTGGAAGTAAACAGAGGTGTTGTAAACGGTTGGAACTGGATGACTCCTAACAACATCCTGTAAACAGCTCGATGGATAAGACAACAAACAGCGTAGTTCACGAAATCATCAATAAGAGGAAAGAAACCATGACCGGCATATAAAACGTTCTTAGTACAGAAAGGTGCTACACCACGGCCGAGTAGGATCAAAATTTGGCACAACATACAACACACAGTGAACCATACCAATGATCTAAGAACCCACGACCCTAGACATTAAAGAACACATCTGACCGACATGAAATACTTCACTCATATAAGGATGGTAACTATACGTTGGTAAAAAAAACATAGTTGTAGGGTATTAATCATGTGTGAAAAACGAATAACCTAATTCACAATGAAACAGCCTCACACGCGAACAAAAGAAATACAAAACTGAAACCGGTAGACAGATCGTGATAGTTGTAGATCGTGTACTCAACGTGTACTCACACCACACACTGCTCACCACAATAAACGGTCAAAAATAAGACAGCTGTACACCGACATCGAATCGGACAAGAGGCGTGATGCCTATTGACCTTCAAAATTCACTACGAAAGCGACAAATACTCAGCTGCTTTCACAATATTTCAGTGCTTCGCAAACTATCGACACGTGCACAAAGCGTACTTATCTCATTACAGTCTGATTAGTAGTGTGTGAATGTCTCCATTGACACACAGACACACGTTGTGTTCATTTCCACTAGCATGTTCACGTTGTCTACGCAATTCACCGATTTGTGTGCTATGCATAAAGTTGACCGATCTAGCAATTGATATCCGTTTCATGTTTACATGTGAACCACGCGGAGTCTCTTCCAAGGCGTCACACACACGGGCATTTACGTTCACAATATAAATTGTTTACGCTTAAAAGCTGCTTACAATTGTGTCCGTCATTCGGGGTGCAGTCATCGAGTGTCGGTCTGGCCCGTTACCCGATTGGGTCGTGACTCTTTACACATAGCTATAACCAGGTGTCCTTAAATGGCGGTGTTTGATCAGTAGGCAGTTGTTAGGATTATCTAAATACATTGAAACAATTTGTCATCAATGTGACGATGAGGTGGTATTCACTGAGTGGTATGCTAACAGAGTGACAACAAATAGTTGACTAGTGTCTTTAAACATCTCGTTGTCAGGTCGGGTGTCTTGGACGACCGTGTCATGAAACACCTGGATAAGGTATGATTTTGTAGACATCATAATGTGAGTAGTATACCGTTGGCTCATGATTCTGACCATAACTCTGTTGTTGTTGTTGTTCATTGTTTATTCGTGATGTCATCGATATGGTGTGTACATATGTGTCCGTATTTCTCTGCATAAGTGCATGTGTTTCTGTTGGAAATGAATAAAGTTGTAGAAGCGTAGAAAACTGAAGTTAACCAGAGCAATCGAAAACTTCAAACGAAATGTGAAGGCTGTGTAGTGCGTTCCCAGGTATTGACATAAAAGACAGTTAGCATTCGCGGATCGTCTGAGATAGCTGCTCGTTTGCCAACACGGTAGTTAAGGATAGTAAACCTTACGAGCTCACGAGCGGCAAAGAGAAAGACTACACGATGACAACAAATCTCTCGACAGAGTACGATGTCTTTGCAACAACGGATGTTACTTAGCTCTACGATAACATACAGATCGTATCCGTATGATCTTTGTGCAACTCCCAGCAAGTATCACAACCTCGACGGGCCTAGTGAACCTAGCATTATAGCCAAAGGTTGCAATGCACTTTACGTCTCTTTCGGATTGACAACCTGGATTGACGTACGTTATACGCAGCAAAATGTTATATGATATAGTCTCATATTAAACAATGTGATATGCGTACAAGTCAACATCCAAATTTTATTACAGAGACCCTAGCAATAGATACGCATTGAAGAGCACAGCTGGAAAATATATAGTATCGTGTATCAAAATTAGAACGTAAAATCTCTTGACACGATGGCCGAGGTCAAATTTCATTTTAAAAAAAAAGACCCACTGCGAACTCAGAGAACAAACGAAACTGGAATAACGAGACTGTAGTTAAGTAGAATGAGTGAAAGAGACACCATAAACGCTTGTCTTCGTACGTCGTTTTCGCGTTCCCAAATGAAAGATTACTAGCCCGATTCTGTACTAACGGTACCGCAGCGTGAGTCTGTTCCGAACCAGACAGAGGCGTACGCGAAGCAGGCAGTGAGTTCACCAGCAAAATAGGAAGCCAGGTCTCGAAAAAGGTAAGCATCACATTCCAATCCGTTGTTAGAACCACATACGAAAATACGTAAAATGATCTATGGAGCGATAGTAATTAACAGAAAGATCAGCAAGCCCACGGGAAAATCCAGCGGAACTGGAAATCTTCCGATAATGTGACCACAAGCGATGCTCTAGCCAGGCAAAATGATATCGAGTTGTTACTCTAGTAGAATTTTCACGCTTTGATATTGATCGTAGATCTCGGGGAGAAGTGTTGAGTAGGAGTGCAAAGTGGAAGGGCCTCTGAAAGTGCAATAAGCGATAGCGTTGTAATCGAGAATACACAAGGACGGCAACGTGACGCTTTGGTGAATGAGGCCGTGAACATGTTGGCAGTTTCGGGGTGACGCGCCTAAACCATCTCTCAATGAACTGTTAACGAAGAGAAATTGAATAGATCATACACTTCGTTTGTATAGTCTAGCCGCTACGGGTCGTTCGATGAACTACGTGCTTTTCATTCTCGGAGATGAATCAAGGAAGCCTACCACCTCCTTCCTTTCCTCGGTTTTCTTGAATGTTGTATCCTGAAGGTATGTTAGGCTTCTCAATCAACGGTTGGATCCAGTTGTATTCTTTATTCAGTAAGAAATAAACCACCATCTAGTTCTATGCTTGAACACCCTTCACATCCCATACAATGCTTTCGGCTTCACACTATTAATAACTGCTTCCCTTTTCAGCCTCGATCCCACCAGTGAAGAATCATTCATCAGCTGTTTGGGAAAGATGTAATCTTCATGCTCGTTTTTACTTACCATTTGGCTTACTAACATTGATTGGCAGTGTTCAGAAAGCCTCGGCCTACACAAACCCTAGTCCAATTCCTTTGAGTCTAGTCCGAATATGGAATAGGTTAATAAGGTGGCAAGTGTAGTGCAGCCTAAACTACTTGAAAGAAAATATGTACGCATATATTCTCTCACATTGGTCACTGTGGTAGGTTAATCCGGGCACGAAGTTGCCGTCAACCATGTGTGTATATGTATGTCTTATCCAGTGTCCCACTTGCAAGCGCCACCGCTACCAGTTTGCGAAGGTATCAACTGATCTCCGATAGCATAGTATAAAACACGAAACCGATGCAACGGCTATGCAGACCGGAAACAATCGGAGCAACTTACAGGATCGCTTGAAGTAACGGGACTTCTTGAAACGGTTGGTCACCATCCATGTCCGCAGACTTGCTTCCCGCCGCATTGATAGCGTGCATTGCGTGCCGGAAGGCCCATGCGACTGGATATCCCGTTCGTGTAAGACCGACCAACAAGTGGTCATTATTTACACCACCTGTGGTAACAG
The DNA here is from genome assembly GCA_013368495.1 of Paragonimus heterotremus. NCBI lineage: Eukaryota > Metazoa > Platyhelminthes > Trematoda > Plagiorchiida > Troglotrematidae > Paragonimus > Paragonimus heterotremus. Next base: position 129,745 of record LUCH01000511.1, read on the forward strand.
CGCCATCACCGGCGGCTTGTATTAGTTCGACCAGCCTGCTAGTAATCCGATCAGCCATGTGCGCCAGACGGACTACCTCGCTATCATTGCCAAAGCATTTCAAGTCGCCAGTAAGGCGTACAGAAGATGCGCGAGGGGCAGGCTCTGACAGTTCATAGCTAGCATCTAAGCAAACCTGAAAAATGCAAATATTATATAACACCAGTACAATCGATTAATGGACACGAAATATTGACAACAGGCATCACAATATGAGGAATTCGCACAAACCAATAAGTTAAAGCAAACCAGGTTGAATGGTTCGCTATTCGAGTACCAGCAGTCAACACAACTATTCAAACGGAACGGTGACACACTGCAGCCCAGAACATTCTGACGATATCGGTTCTCTCTCACATAACCAATTAGGCTACAGAAATTCCTATCAACAGTGCGCAAATGAAATGTACACAAGATATATATCATCAGGATTTCTCAATGCATTGATTGATGGGTTTAAGTGAACGTTTAGATGTGTCCATTTGATCATATCTAATGTTAAATTGATGAGAAAGTGGATCATATTTCGAAAGAGTTGTGTTCAACTTGTAGGAACCAAAATCTCTGACAATAGACACACAAATACGAGGTGGGCGAGGTGAAAATTCACACTTCTCAGTTTGACACTTGACACTACGAGCTAACTTGAGTCTAGCTATTAAGAAATAATGAAGGGGGAGTAGAGTATACAGGATTCTAAAAACGCAGGCATACAGAGTGCGGGAAATAGTTCGCGTGGAAGTGCACCACCTCACACGAAAAAGAAACGTATTTTGCACTGCCATACAAGGTAACCACCAGCAGATCTCACGGTCCTCACAGTCAAGTTAAATCAATCTGACAGCGTGACTGAAAACAGTACATCACAAGGTGAGCAAGACAGACATGTATAGAGTTATATTAAAGGTAGGACATTTGTTACGACATAATATGGACAGTCCGTGAAAATGTAACAGAATGTCCAAAGTGATCATCTACGGTAGACGGGCTCGATAAAAGGATGGAATTGAATCATTTAATGTGACAAAGTATTGTTTGCACTTGTTCTGTGGATTACCTAAACTGTCATACCTGCGTGAACAAAGATTTCTTAAATAATGGTCGAAGAAGCTCATCGAGTATGAAGCAGATTTGAATTAGCTATGAGCTAACGTTACTATTCGCTCGATCAACAACCTTATGGGCATAGAATAGAACGTTTATTGTAAGTTATAACACACCATACTTAATAAACACGATAGAAAAAAAACAACCGGAAGGAAATTCAAATAAGACTGAAATAAGGCTCTGTGAAACTACACTTGATCTTTCAAGATTACCTCGAGTGAGTTATTGTTTCATATTTAAGTATACGTGCTTCATGTTTACTCAGTTATTTTTTTAAATTCTCCTCTGACAGTTCTGTTCTCATCTACATTTCACAACTGCACAGTTTGACAAACAATTCTACTGAAACCATTGTACTCACGATTGACCATTCTTTTTGAAGGGTCCGGCAAAGAATGCACAAGCATATTCGGCTCCCAACCATCTGTAATCATCCCGTGAACTGATCACAGACAATTGCGAGAGGTTCAAAACAATTCTGCTTGCTGATTACCAGGCAGTTTGTAGACTCAGTTTAGTGCATGAAGATGTGTGTCCAGTGTGCAGGTAAATCTATCCGCACATGACGCAGTATGGTATGGCGTTCTGAATTGGATATACTTGAACGCCGAAATAGTGTTCTCCGTAAGCTAAACGACTTATTTGGTGTGGTAACTTCAAGAAGTTATCGGTGGAATGATGATTTTTGCTAAATAGAAGCAGACTTCGAGATGAATGATGAGGCTGATGAAGGATTCTGCTTACCAAGCACAAGGTATTTGACATATCGATAACACGGGATGAACGACCACAGATTAGGCCGACTGTCTGATCACGGTCATGTGAAGACTGCTGTAATCTGTTTTATAACTTGTTATTAATACATATGTTCCTTACAAAAATATAGGCGACAAATACAAAATGACGACACATCAGCGAACTGAAAGTAGTCCGAAAAACACTAATCATCTCGTTGGATAACCCAAACACTGGATGAGCATTCCTATACATTCATGCATCGTTGGGAGACAGATTGAGAGTATCCGAAAGGCTCATTTCTGAGTGTTATCCAGGGACAGTTTCATTCAAGTTTTCGGTTCAACAAAAGTGGATGGTAGACCACGCGTCGCGAAGATATATCCTACAGTTGATTGTATTCAACGGAACCCAGTTAACCATGGCCCGACAATGGTGACCCTTTAGCAACTACTCACTTCCTGTTATACTGTATAGTACGCGTCACGTTTTGAGTGTCATCTACGCGAAAACAGAAGGTCGGTTAATGACAAGACTCCGAGCACACATAACAAAATGAAGAAAACTTCATGCTTGCAGAAACCCTGTGATGCATTAATATTCGGAGTTAACCTTGGCAATGAAGCAACTAGATGACCGACGAGTCACAGGAGTAACAGGGCAGCTGAACCATATATACCATAAGTATAGAATCGAATATGACGATCCATCATGTTTCATGAAAATTCGGAGGTGCAACGTTAAATGGTTTGCCTTCATCGATCGTTTTGTCTGTATACCGATCGGCACGAAGTTTTTTTTAAAGTGGACACAAACCAGCACAGTCCATGATTCGTGAATGAACAAGCCAATAGAACGGAACTGAAAACTCCGAACCAAATTGTGATTTTGAGTAGGCAGGATAAACAAGTTAGGGTATCGCTGACAGCGCCGATCAAACAGACTTGATCAACATTGAATTAAACAAACGGAAACTAACGCAAGCGAACCATGCACAGTAATGCATGCAGCTACTAAACCTCTATTTCGCAAGAACACACAAAGTGGTATTTGGATAAGGTTGGCGATAAATCCAGTACCTTGCGTACACACACACACAAGTACACACGGCGGCTTACCGGGATATGGTTTGATACACTGTTTGTGTCTGTAAATCACAAACCTGTGCAGTCCACCGTAACGAAAAATAAAATCGAACAGTAACAAAAGAGACATGTGGTAAGTTAGGACCCGTCAATAACATGGATTAGCCTGACGATACGAGTCCCGACATCTAACTGTAGCTTGACTATTTGAAAGTATCCAACCTGTGTGTGATCACTCCAAACGACACGGTAGTGAACTTCACAGTGGTAATAACTGCATCTTGAAAATGCATTAATGTGGATACCAATTGAGTGCAAAAGTGTTCTACACTGATGCGGACAAAGTTGGGAAATTGCACTTCGTTGTGAAAAGTGTCGCATAAAATGTGAGTGTCATCAAACACGAACAGACAGATA